>PVJH01000032.1:0-301068 GCA_004026705.1 Nesogale talazaci | reverse complement strand
TCGAGGATCCAAAACCTCCTGTGCCTCTTTTAGGGTGTTGACTTTTATTATTAGCCTTAATCAATGGCAGCAAAATCAACTGTGCTATACTTTCTCCCTGAGAAATAGTGATGATATTACTAGCAGCTTTGGCCATGATTTTAATTTCTCCAGTGAAATCATTATCAATTACTCCTGGGTAAATCTGCAAACCTTTCATGGTAACACTACTTCTTCTTAAAGTCAATCCAAAAGTTTCAGGGGGCAAAGGACTGTTCACTCCAGTGCTTAAGGCTTGCGATCCCATTTCAGGGGTTAGTACTGTGTCGGAGGAGGAACAGAGGTCCAGTCCTGCACTGCCTGGGGTGGCTTGGCAGAGGCTCGAAACGGATTGTTGTTGCTGGCTCGAACAAAGCTGTCTGCCCCATAAACTTGTTTCGGGGCCTGGGGCAGGCCCCTCATCCCGTTTCCCGACTGTAGGAAAATGGGATTACCGGAAATGTCAGTCCTAGATTTACATTCACTGGCCCAATGTCTTCCCCTTCTGCATTTTGGGCATATTCTAGGAGAGGACAATGGCCGTTTCTCCCTCTGTAAGGTATTAAAAGGGTGACGGGAAAAAGAACATTCTCGTGCAAAATGACCATTTCCACCACATTTAAAACATGCCTGTTTGGTCTTATCTCTGTCGGCCAAAAAATCTTTAACTGTTTGGCCACTGAAGGCAGCAGCCATAGCCAGCCCCTGTTGGTAAGAGGGCTCTATGTCCGCACACAGGCGTATATATCCGTGTAAGTCGGTTTTGTTTTTGTGAGGGCGTATAGCTGCCTGACAAGCAGGGTTAGCATTTTCAAAGACCAACTGTTTGATAAATTCTGAACTAGCCTCTGAACTCCCCAACAGCCTCTCAGCAGCAGTTATAAGCCTATTAGTAAAATCTGGGAAAGATTCATCAGTTTTTTGTTTAATATTGCTGAGAGTAACATTGGCATCCCCTTTGGTAGGAATTCTTTTCCATGCTTTAAGCACTATGGTCTGAATTTTTATATATAACCCAGAGGGGATACTTTATTTGTTCTTCTAAAGTAGAGTAATCCCCTTCCCCCGACAACATATCTTGAGTCATGGGGTGTCAGTACCAGCATTCTTTCTAGGCATATCTTTACATTGGTCGAAATATTCTGACTTCCATAGTAAATAATCTCCGCCTGAAAGGACAGACTTTGCCAATGTATTCCAATCCCCTGGGGTGAGCCATTTATCACAAAGAGCTTCTACAAGGCTCATAGTAAATGGTGTATTGGGTCCATAAGTGGAGACTGCCTGTTTGACTTCTTTCAATAACAAAAATTTAAAGGGCTCATGTTTTCTTGTGGGTACTACATCCTCATTACTAATGTCATCATTGGCTTCAACCTCAATTACTGGAAAAGCCAATTTCTTGCAAGAATGCTGGAAAGAAGAAAAGCCAGAAGGCTTGTCTCACTTGGACAACTGAGTTTTTGTTTTAAACGTTGACCGAGACGAGACATGTGTTTTAGTACAAGCCTTGAAAAAATAGAAAAGGGGGAATGCAAGGGGGGGGGATCTTGAGGTCGAGGGGGGTCAGTCAGGGCTACAGTATTTAGTGGCCTCTTCATCTAAGTCATCCCAATCCACCTCTGAAGGATCAGGAGGTGGTTCATCCACTACAAAGTCTCCGGGATCAGTCAAATTATGGACTTGTTCTTTATATCCAAAAGGTTTTTCAAAATAATATGACTTTAAACGTAGATTTTCTTTCCTAGTAGATACCTTATGCTCCTCATCATGTAACGAGATAAGATCAAACTTCAAGTCTTCATCAGAACAAAAAGTTTCACAAAGAGAGGGCGGCTTACTACTGGATTTTAAAATTTCCTCCACTTGAGAAATTACAGTTCTAATCTCTGGGCTATCCTCTTGAATAACAATTAAATCTCTTATCAAACCCCAATAAGTGAAAGCAGTAATAGGAACCCACTTGGCTCCAAAAATCTTGTAATGATCATTCAAGGCGTTCCCTACTCTTTTCCAGTTCCTAATATCAATTGTCCCTTCTACAGGGAACCAAGGACATAAATTTTTAATAAAATCAAAAAACTTAAACAAATTCTTTTTCTTAACCTTACTCCTCACGTCTTTAAAACTTCAGTTAACTGTACCTCATGCAAACTTAATTCTGGTACCACATTTTCCTCATATGAACTTGATTCCTGCCCCATTATTAAGTGCTCTACCCTCTTACCTTAAAGCTGAAACTGCAGCAGGCTCCCGTAGTGGCTCTGTTATCGGATTTCCAAAGTCGTTAGCTAGCTTCCTCAAGCACTTTTCCTCACTGGGTCCTCCGTGTCCAAGCCGCACAGTTTAGGCTATCTCCATATTGACAGGCTAGACTCCACCCTTACACTCTTAATCCTCAAACTGACACCAGATTAGGTGACTGCCTCAGATTGTAATCCTAATCTCTGACAATCTTTACCTCAAGGTGCAAGCCATAACAATTGAGAAGGTTGGGGCACTCCATAATGCTCAAGGGAACAGTAGGCCAGGAACCAGTGAGTCTAATAAATATATATAAACCCAATGCGTGACCCACAGCATTCTATAATCAAATGCTCCAATTAATGATAAAATAAATTATAGACTTAACAATCATAGCAATCATATATTATTTTAATATAGCACAATATGAGAAATATAGATTGCAGGGAAAAAATCTAAAAAAGGATACAGAAGAAAATTCTACAGTTAGGTGATAGATATTTTTCAGAGCTCTCTACCCAAATGCAAAAAAAAAAATAATTTTCTTCTCAAGCCCACCTGGAACATTCTTAAAGATAGACCACATGTTGAAAGCCTGGGTAAATAGAAACACATAGATATCACTCAGATGTCACTATTGGACCACTATCCCATAAATCTGGAAATCAGCAAAAGGACAATTAAGAAAACAAAGGCAAACAACTGGAGGATGAATAACTCTCTACTGTAACATGAGCAAGAATGAAAAGAGAAGAGAGATGAAACTAAGATGAGAATATTAGAGGAGAATATGACACACCAAATCCTTTGGGACAAGCTCAAGCAGTTATCAAAGTAGTTTTAATAGCAATCAATGTACATATGAAAAAAGAAAAGACTTATGATTGATATGCTGGTGAAAATGTCCAGTGATTAGAGCATAGTCAACAGGATTATCCTACTGATAACAAAAGAAAAGAAATAATTAAAATCAGGGCTGAGATACAGGAGAAGGAAACAAAACAAATTCAAAAAATCAATACTGCTAAAAGCTGGTTCTGTGAAAGGATTAAGAGAATTGATAAACCATTGGCAAACTGAAACAAAAATAAAAGGAACAAATTTCAATAGTCAGGATGAAATAGAGGGCATTACATCAGACCCTAATTAAATTAAAAGGCTAGTTGTACAGCACTATGGGTGCCTGTACACCAGTGAATTAAATAACTTGGGAGACATGGACAATTACTTGGAAAAACAATCCCTCCCTAGATTAGCCGAGATGGATGTCAAGGACCCCAAAAGACCCATAACAATAGAATAAATAGATAAAGTTATCAAGAGATTACCAGCAAAATAACCCTGCTGGGCTGATGGCTTCACAGGAGAGTTTTACCAAGCATTCATGGAAGAACTGACACCAATCCCACACAAACTCTTCCAGGACACAGATAAAGCTTCAACCCCGGAACCCTTTTTATGAAGCTAGTATAATACTTAAAGTGGGTAGATAGTCCACAAGAATTAAGAACTACAAACTGATCTCTTCAATTAACATTAACTCAATAATCTTTTACAAAACACTGGCCAACAGAATACAAAAAAATGCAAATGATATAATTCATCATGACCAAATGAACTTCATTCCAGGGATTCAGGGATGGTACAGGATCCAGAAGTCCATCAGCATTATTCGTCACATTGACATGAAAAAGGATAAGAACCACATGATAGATATCGATAGAGGCAGGAAAACCACTAGACAACACCCAACACTCATTCCTATTTAAAACACTGAAAAAGATAAAAATAGAAGGAAAACTCTTCAATACAATACAAGCTATGTATGAAAAACCCACAAGTAATGTGGTAGTGAAAGGAGAAAAAAAGATGAAAACAATCCCCTTGAAAAGGGAGAAAGACATTGCCCAAAAGGTTTTTTTGTGTGTAGGATTTTACAATCTTGCAATAGTCTAATCTGGTTAACTTCTTTTGTTTCCTTCATACTGGATTTAGAAGTTGGTGGGAGGGTGTTCGGTCCTCCTGAATGCCCTAAGGAAATGATTCCAAATCCAGGGCTTAAAACCTGTTTCCCTTCAATTTCTAAATTCATGTGTTGTTTACCCACAACAGCACTCCAAATGACCCCTTGATTAAATATAGGGTTGTCAAACAATCTTGAGGAGAAAACAATAAGACCAAAGCTTCAGGGGTGGGGAGCAGTGGAGAAAGGTGACCAGGCGTCCCACTTTTAAGCAACTTTTCCTACATCCAGTGGTATTTTTAAAAAGTCCTAATTTTGAAAAAATACATGACAATCTGGGGAACGGTGAACAGGAGGGGGATATAGCCTCTCCCACCACTCCCAGTCAATGGTGTCCCACTTTACCAATGTTAAAATCTGGTCACTTTGTGTGTGTGTGTGGGGGGGGGGGTAGACAGAGACATGGGAGAGGGAGGCAGGCAAGAATGGGGGGGGCAACAAATCTAGGGACAAGGGAACTGCAAGAAATTTAAAATCAATGGAGAGGGAGGAACAGAATTTCTGGAAGGGTTCAATCAAGGGCAATATAACTGAGAGGAATTAGTGAGAACTGAATGAAGGCCAAACATGATGGTCAGGAGGAAAGAACTAGGAGGCAAAAGACATGTATAGTGGTGTAAATATAGGCATATATGTATAAATCTATTAATATATAACAGTATAGGTACATCTATTTATATGTTAAGTATCAAGCTCTCAGATGGATATTGGATCTTTATTCAAAGTTTTCCCTCAACGCAAGAACACTTTGTCCTAATAACCTGGCACTCTGTGATGCTCACTTTCCAAATGACAGGATCTTTTAAGACAAGATCGGTGCTGTGGCAGTCATGTGCTTATGTTAATGTTATAATTGAAATGTAGGGGTGGAGTCTGGCCTGTTAATCAGGAGAAAGCCATTGAGTAGCTGATGAGGCCTCTGTGTGGGCATGGCTTTCACCTGAGACTCCTGGGAAATCTGGTGGTATTTCCCTCATGAAGATGAGAAGCTATCTTCCCCAGTTGTTGGGAGTTAGTTTCAGAGATGATTAACCACAGGCAAGACAAGATGCAGACTCTGAGAAGCTAGAGGAGCCAGCAGAAAGACCAATCCGCTTTGCTCTGATGAAGAGAGACCTCTGAAGCTGGAGTGGCATACTGTTGATGGACCTGAGCCCTGGAAGCGAGGAGCCATGGGGAGACCCCTGCCAGTGCCAGAATTCTGCACCCACTAACCTGTGATTTCCTATGATTTCCTGAGTTGGAAGCAGACTTTATAGACTGATTTCAGGCATATGGGTTATTATTGCACTTATGATTTTGCACTGGACTGGATTGGAATGCCTTCATAGGGTCACATTTCTTTTGTATATAAATCACTTCCTTATACCTATATGTGTGTCTCTGAAATTTGTTCCTCTAGTCTATCCGGACTAACTCAGGTGCATAAGCAAATGTGGTAAAGAAAGCCAATGGTTCCCAGCTATTAGAAGATATAGCCTTTGGGGTTTTCAAAGCTTTAAGTTGAACAAGCAGCTATCTAGTAAGGAGTCACAAAGTCCACATCGAAAAAACACACCAGCCTGTATAACCACGAGGTGTCGACAGGATCAGGTATCAGGCATCAGAAGACCCAGAACAATCATATTGATGAAAACAAGGGGGTTGGAGTGGAGAACCTAAGTACATCTGTAGACAATTGGACTTCCCCTCACAGTAGGTTCACAAAGAAAGGACAAACCAATCAGGGTGCAGTATAGAACTAACAAAACACACAGTATTCCTTTAGTTCTTTAATGTTTCCTCCTACCCACTCCCACTATAATGACCCCAGATCTACCTTATAAATCAGGCTAGGCTGGAGTAGGTACATAGGTATAGATAAGAGCTTATGGCATATAGAAAACAGAACAGATGAATCCCCCCCCCCAGGAAAAATAATAGGAGTAGCGATACCATGAGGGTAGGGCAGAAGTTGGGGGAGAAGAGGGAGAAAAGGGGAATGGGTCATAATGATTGGCTATTAATCTCTCTCCCTGAGGTAGGGAGAAACTGAAAGGTGAGTGAAGGGAGACAGCAAACAGTTTAAGATATGAAAATTATAATTTATAATTTATCAAGGGGTCACAAAGGTGGGAGGGGGAGGGAAAAAAGAGGAGCTGATAGAAGGGCTCAAGAAAGAAAATGTTTTGAAAATAATGATGGCAGCAGGTTTACAAATGTGTTTGATACAATTGTTGTATTGATTGCTATAAGAGCTATAAGAACACTGCAAAAATGATTTATAGAAAAAAATTTCAAAGAGCAGCTGGAGAAGAAAAAGTGTTGAAGTGAAAAGTGCAAAGACCTAGAGTTAGACAACCAAAAACGAAGAACACTCTTAACATATATTAAACTGAAATATTGATGAAAATTCAACACTTGTGTTGAAATTTTTGGGGAAAAGCATTGGTAAAATACTGAACTATGCAGAAAACACCAAAAGAAGATAGAAATAATAAAATCACCATCCCAAAAAGACTTAGTTGACATTCAGCCATTTCAGGAGGAAGTATATAAGTAAGAATCATTGGTTATGAAAAAAGAAATCAAAGCTACATTGAAAACATGAGCCAAAATCAAGGCCTAATGAATCAATAAAATACTAATTAAAATGTTGCAACACTTTCATGAAGCACTGGAGACTCAAATTCATCCAACACCAAGAAATTTTAAAGTCATTTACCAGGTCAACTGACTGGAAGATTTCCATATTTATAACTATTCTGAAAAAAGGTGACTCAACCAAATTTACAAATTATAAAACAGCATTATTAATATAAAATACAAGTAAAATTTTTCTGATTATCATCCAATAATTCTTACAGACACACATCCAGAAAAATCATTCTGGATTCAGAAGAGGATGTGGAACAAGGAAAATCATTGATGATGTCACATGGATGGTGGTTGAATGCAAAGAAGGCCATATATAGATCTTTAACTGTGTTTTACTAGCTAATCGATTATGTGAACCATAACAAAGTATGGATAGTGTGGAGAAGAACAGGAATTCCAGAACACATCTTTGGGCTTCTGTAGATCAAGAGGCAACATATGAACAGAACAAAGAAAGGAATGGGTGGTATAAAAACCAGAAAGGTGTGAGTTAGGGCTGCATCCTCTTACCATGCATATAATTAATTTATATCATGAACAAATAAGGAGAGAGCTTAGATTTTATGAAGAGCAGTGTAGCAGGCTTTGAGAAAGGTTAGTTAGCAACCTTTGATATGCAGATGACACAATGCTGTTTGCTGAAAGTGAAGAGGACTTGGAGCATTTGATGATGTAGATAAAATATTGTACCATCAATATGAATTACAATTCAATAAAAAGAAAAGAAAATCCCTTACAACCAAAAAATTAGGTTGATAAATGGAGTAAAGTTTCAAGTTGTAACAGTTTTTTCTTGCTTGAATCAACAATCAATGCTCAAGGAAGAAGAAGGCAAGAGCTCAAATAATGCATTGCATGGGGTAAATTTGTTGCACAAGCTCTCACCAACGTCTTGAAAAGCTAGGTTGTTTCTTTAAGGAGTGAGGTGCTCCTGATCCAAGCCATGGCATTTTCTTTCTTTCTTTTTTGGGGGGCATCACTGCCCTCTGGTGGTCATGGGAGCTACCTCCGCATGCTCCTGAGAGCTGCTGCTGAATTTAAACCACCAAACCTGTGAGCTGCAGTCCTGCACTCAACCACTACACCACCGGGGCTCAGCCCAAGCCATGGCATTTCCCATGACCTCAAATGCTAGGAAAAGTTGGACAATGAATAATGAAGGTCAAAGAACAATGGATATACTTGCATTTTCATGCTGACACAGAATAATGAAAGGACCATGGACAAACAAAATGGCAAACAAATCTGTCTTGGAAGACTGACATTCAGAATGGTCCTTGGAGGCAAAGTAAAGGAGAAGCAAAAAAGAAGAAAGCCCTTGACAAAATGTATTGGCACATTTGCTGTAACAATCGCCTCTCTCCAGGAGCAAAGCTGGGCTGCCTACTCCCACCAGGGCAGTAAATCCAAAAAAAAAAAAAAAAAAAAAAACAATGGCCTCAAACATAGAACAACTGTGAGGATCACACAAAACTGGCTGGTGTTCCATTGTTTTGTATATAAGACCACGAGTCAGAATTGACTCAATGACACCTAACATTCCACCCTAATCTTCTTATTAGCTAACAGCAAACTTATAGCAAACTGATTAGCTTATAGTAAAGCCTATTATGGACATAATTACTTTGTGTTCATTCACATTATATGGGATTACTAGGTGTGTTAGTCCGGGTAGACTAGAGGAACTAATTCAAGGACACACATATGGATATAAAGAGTGGGTTTATATTCAAGGGGAACGGGATGTTGAGAAAACATCCCAGCCCAGTCTAGCTCAAAGTCACAAGTCAGCTATTAACCCACATGCATGAAATTGGTCCATAAAGTCTCCTTCTGACTCATGAAGTCATAGGTCAGTGGATACAGAGTCCCAGGACCAACAGGGATCTCCCCATGTCTCCTCGCTTCCAGGGTTCAGGGTCTATCAACAGCATCCCATGGTGGCAGAAGCAACTCATTGCTGGAAGAGGCCTCCATGTGGCTGCCCCAGTCTCAGAGGTCCGGCTACATCAGGGCAAAGCCGTGTGGTTTCTCCACTGGCTACTCCAGCCTCCCAGACACCGCCATTCTGTGTTGCCTGTGGTTAATCATCTCTCTAACTAACTCCCAACAACTGGGGGAGATAGCCTCTCATCTTTAAGAGGGAAATATCGCGAGATTTCCCAGGAGTCTCAGGTGAAAGCCATGCTCACATAGAGGCCTCATCGGCTACTCAATGGCAGATTAACAGGCTAGACTCCACCCCTATATTTCAATCACAAAATTAACATAAGCACATGACTGCCACACTAGGTCTGAACTGAAAGAACACTGAGAATTCAGGCCGAGCTAAATTGACACAAAATCTAATATTCTCTCTCTCTCTCTCTCTTTCACACACACACACACACACACACACACACACACACATCCCCTAAAGGCAGTTTTAATCAGTCCATAGAGTTCTTATGAGTCAAAATGAACTAGATGACTATATATATATACATATGTATATGTATAGCTTTAAAAGATTTGAAAAAATGGAATTAAAAGACAATGAAATTTTGCAACAAATAATATATATGTATATATATACATTTATTTTGTCCTAAATATAGATATAGCCATTAAAATAAATTAAGCTCCATACTATAAAATAGTAGGTAGTTATAGAAAAACTGAAGTAGCAAACATGAGTTCCATATTTTTAATTTGTAGGCTATACACAGACAGATACACATACATAGAAGTGAGAATCCCTCCTCCCACTCCCAAAATGGAAGAAACGTCCACTGGGCAGATCATTCATAGTAAGCAGTTTTCCCATACATGAGCATTAAGCAACTTGCTATGAGTTAGTGCATCCTGTTGCATTGCCTGGGAAGGTACTCTGGTCACAATGAATTTTTTCATAAAAGCAATTGTGCTCAAACATCATTTTTTGATGGCCAATTTAAGCAAACAACATGTAGCTGTGAGATTTTGTTTCCTGCTCAAAAAAAAAAAAAAAAAGCACAGAAACTATTGTGGTGTTGAACACAGTTTACAAGAACAGTGGCATGGGAAAAACTTAAGTGTGTGAGTGGTTTCCTTGTTTCAAAAAAAAGGAAGGTGTCAATTGATGACAAACTTTGTTCTGGATGTTTGTCAATTTCCCAAACAGACAAAAATGTCAGCTTGTAATGCATTCAGTGTTTGTTCCACCAGATCAGACTATTATGTAAGCTTTTTATGCAGCGGTTCTAAAAAGATTGCATAACAGTGTGCAACCAAAAAAGACCTGAATTTTGGCAAATGGAAGACTGGTTTTGCCATCATAACCAAGCACCTGCTCATGCAACCATCTCAGTTTATGGCAAGAAGCATCATGCTTATCTTGCCCCGTGTACCTTACTCAGCTGATATAACTCCGTGCAACTTCTTTTTGTTTCAACAAATGAAGAGGGACATGAAGGGACAAAATTTAGTGACTTGAAAAGGTAAAGAATAAAACCATTGTGATGCTGTCAGCTATCCAAATAGATGAGTTTGAAAAATGTTTCCAAGAATGGAAACTTGACAAATGTATTAAGTGTAATGGAGAGTAGTTTGAAGGTGATAATGTTGTTTTGTAAAAAAAAAAAAAAATTAAATACATAGCTTCGAAAATAAAATTCTGGGTTTTTTTTGGGGGGGTGTACCCTCTAAAACAAAAATCTAGGAACTAAAACAAAATCTAAGGAAAGATCACTTTAAATAAATCATAACATTTGACTATTAATGATTATAAAGGTAAATGAATCATATTATTGATTATGGAGAGTATATGATCCATTGAACTCCTTAAATAATGACAATAATCTATGGCCTGTATGCATTTCTGTACCATGACTGAGGTCATGTTTGCATTATTGTCTATAGTGAAGAAAAGTTAGCGCTATTCACAATATTAACAGATATCATTTTGAGTATAAAAACTCATTTTGAATTCTATTTACCTATATATTGAGATCTAATAAATAATATCTAGAATGTTTTGTGGCATTATTCTGTGCCAAAACAATTGAATGTTCTAAGAGAGTTAGGCACTGATTTAAAAGAGCTTTATTATAAAGACCTATTTATACTCTACAAGAATAAATTAAAAGACCGTAAAAATTTTGGTAAATGACATTTCTCTGTATTTATAAACAGTAACATATATTCTTACTGAGTAAATATTATAAAAAGTCTAATTAAATCTCCTATAATCTTAAGTCACCAGGATCCATCACAAAATTGGCATACCTTACATATTTTACACTATGTTGCTACATTTTTTTTAGGCATCACTGCCTTCTGGTGGTGGGAGTAGGATGCCCAGCCTTTGCTCCTGGGAGCTGGAATTGAACCTCCATCCCAGTGGGCAGCAGTCCCGCGCACAACCACTACGCCACCGGGGCTCAGCCCCATATTTTACACTATGATATAAGTTTTTACCCCTGTTTTGCTAAGGTGTTGGCTGTTAACCACGAGGTTGGCAGGGAAACCTGTGCAGTGACCCCCCCATGCAAGCAAAGACCTGAGGAACTTCTTCTATAAAGATAATAGCCAAGCACAGCCCGTGAGGGCTGTAGTACTGTCCCTTAGGGATACTTGAGTCAAAACCAAGTGAATGGCTCCTAATAACAGTTTTTGTTACTAATGGTGAAGCTATAAACAACATATTCAATGTACATCATTGCACATCAGTATAAGTTTCTAATATTGGAATTCTTGAATAGATAGATAGGGTTCGCTTATTAAAATATCCTGACAGATGCAGCTCTATGCACAATAGCTTAAAGGTGGAAAAATTCAGAATGCCCACTAATTGATGGTTAGGCATACAAAATGTTATATATATATAATGTTACTCTGTTAAAAAAAAAAGGAGTGGAGTCTTATGAATACCTCTACATGGATAAATCTAGAAGACACTCTACTGAAGAAAAGAAGTCAGTTACAAAAGACCAAATACTGTGTGATCTTAGGGAAATAAAAAAATACACAGGAAATTGAAAGTGATTACTGGGTTTAAAAGGAAGAGGGAAGTAGCAGACTTTTTTTAGAGTGCATTGAATTAATGGTGGCAGGGTCACTTGGGAAAAGATACCCCAAATAACAGAACTTGAAGATTATAATCAATATCACTAAATTGTATATGTAGAGTGGTGAATTGCTTTATATAGGAATTGAGGAATTGCTCTATATTCTGTTGTGATTATGTCACTAATATGTGCACATACATATATTTTAGTTATTCATCAAACCAATGAAGACCTTAACAATTTTACAATTTCATTCCCCCTTTCAGTAACACTGACCAAGACACCACTGGTATAGTGTGAAGTGCTGAGTGGCAATAAGCTTCTTTAGCTCGTATCTCACATTATAGAAACACTTCTAAAATTTGTAGTTAACTTGATATATGAATTTTTTAAAGTTTTTTTTGTTTATCTGTGGAAACTATATTGATTTCAATCTGTAATAACATGATGGTTTAAATTGACATATTTTTTCCTAAAGATCATAGATTTCTTTCAGCACAGTGGTTAAACACTGAGTTAGTAATAAAGACTAGTGGGTAGAAACCACCCAAAGACTACACAGGACAAGATATGACCATCTTTTTAAGTAAAGATTGAGCCAAAAAATAAAACCAAACTCAGCAGTTAGAACCCACCGTGGCACAATTCTGACTCACATAGCCCCAATCTCACTCCCCTTGTTTCCAAAAGTATAATTCTTACCCAGAGCAGAAAGCTTCACTTTTATCCCATGGAGAAGCTAGCAGTTTTGAATTGCTGACCTTGTGATTAAAAGTCCGACATGTAGCCCACTATGCCACCAACCTAGAAGACTCTGTGTTGGAACTCTACTCTATGCTATGGATCACTATGAATCAAAACCCATTCAATGGCCTCAAACAACAACACCTGGTCACACATACCCCTGAGAATTGTTGTTCCATGTCAGCCAGGCAATTTTTGTCTTATAGCAAGTGATCAATTTTAACAGGTAGAACACCCCATATATATCTCTAACTTGTGCTCTGTAGGGGAGTCGATTTGCAGGATTTTCTTCCAGAGTGCTTCAGGGTAGGTATAAAGTGGTAAACTTTCAGTTCATCATTGAATTCTTACTTGTTGGCATCACAAGGTTTTGGGTAGCCATTAAAGATTCTTATTTGCTATAAATTAAGATCAACTTGCAACTGTAATTATGTGGATAATCAATTAAGTAAGAGAACTAAAGTCTGACAGATTTCCAATAACAATGAATGACAGTTTCTAAGAGACCCTCATATGAAAGATAAGTTACCACTGGGGTGCTAACAGAAAATTCCATTCAAATCCACTGCCTTCTAAGAAGGAGAAAGACAAGGCTATTCCCTCTTGTAAAAATATGAATCCTCAGAAACTCTAGGAAGTGATTCTTTCTATCCTGTAAGTCCCTATGAATCAGAATTGGTTTGATGACAATTGGGTTAGTTTATTAGAAGTGTAAGCAGATAAAGTGAACAGAGGAAGAGAAGCATGGTATATGCAAATTATCAGGATATGCTAAAGGAAACGAAAGGAAAGAAATCAAAGTGAACTAGGACATTTTGAGAATGAAAGATGAAGTTGGGGCTGAGCCCCAGTGGCATAGTGGTTGTCTGCGGGACTGTGGCTCATTGGGATGGAGGTTCAATTCCGGCTCCCAGGAGCAAAGGCTGGGCCTCCTCCTCCCACCACCTGAGGGCAATGATGCCTAAAAAAAAAAAAAAGAAAGAAAGATGAAGTTGATACCAAAGGCTCAAGAAGAAAAATAATGTTTTGAAAATGATGGCAACAAATGTATAAAGGTGCTTGACACACTGGTTGTATGGATTGTGATAAGCTGTATGAACCCCAAATAAAATGATAATAAAAAGGAAAGATAAATAATAAAAAATCCTTTGCCACAGAGTAGGACTTCAAGTATTACTTTTAATCTGTTATGTACTTTTAATAATTCTTATTGCAATTTTTAATACAAAGCAATTTTTAATACAAAGAACTACTACAACAATATAATATGTCACTTATCCATATTATAATTTTCAATGACCAATACACTCTACAGATCTACGTTTAAAGCATAGAATCTCAGATTTTAAAGCATGCCAATATTAGCGTCATTAACTCACAGGGAAAAAAATTGCTATTCGCATACTAAAATCTTTTTCCTTTATAATGTAATTTATTTTTGCCTTATACTAAGGATCTTTGGAGAATTTTTAAAATTCACTTTTGTCATTTTATTTGGAACTTTCCCACTTAGCCCAATTATACAGATATATTTCTATTCTAGTATTTGGAACAATTCTTAACCCCCATTCCACCAATCCGCAGTAATGTGAACTTTTTCTAATGATCATATTTAAAAATTTTTTCCAACCCCCATTAGACAGCATCTCGCAATGGAATATGTGATACTGACACTTTTTCTAATTAATAACTTGATAAAATGGAATATTCTTGCATGCACATATATTATTCTTGTCTGGAATTGTTCACTCTGTGCCAAAAATCAGATTAATTATTTCATTAAGTGAATATAGAAAAAATAACAAAGGAAAGGCTTAGTTCTTATTGTTTGGCATTATGTTATGGATTTTATTTTTGTTGCTCTTTTTGGCAGATAGAGTAGAAGATCTGTACAAAGTGTGTTAACATTTTTCATCTACTTTGATCATTAGTTTGTTCTCTAAGATATCACTGAGTATTTTACAGAAACTGCTTGGTTTTCTCATTAATAAGTGTTACTGCTGATTTTCTTTCTAATAAGATTTTGTGAGTTTTCAGGATTAAAAAGCTTTAGAAATGAATGCTACCATTTCTACTGCAAAACTATTCTGTTGGATTCCCTCTCCAGGACCTACTGTCAAAAGTAGTATGTACCAGGGTAAACAAATAACCTGAAAATATGTCATATTGCTTGATATTTTAGTGCATAGTGCTTTTACTTCTTATTTACTGATTATTTTATCTTTTAAACAAACACTGAATTAAGAAGTTTTAGGAGAGAATATATTAAAACAAATGATGCAATTGCTTTCCCTCTTTTCCCTGCTCTTTGAAGCCCTGTTGTCTTTTCTGGATGCAATCAGTTATCTACAATTCCCTGTCATATATTCACCTAGAAATATTTCATGTGTTTACAAGCATATCCATGTATGTATCCAGACATACCTATCCACTTAGTGGTTTGTGGTTTGCTATACCACAGTCTGCAAAACACTTAGGGGCTTAAAACCACAAGCATGTATGTTCATGAATCTATCCTGTGCTAGTTTGAAATGAGATCACATGGATTCTGTCGCTCATCTGTCTGTAGTCATCAGAAACTCTTTAGGGCTGAAAGGCTCTAGGTGACCTCATCTACATTTTTGACAGTTGCTGTTCTTAGTCCAGCCAGCTTTTTGTGTCCATGTGCTGTCTCCTCTAAGAAGAGAAGCACAGCCTGTTCTCAGGATTCTCTCAGGACAAGATTACAAGAGAGGAAACTTCAAGGGTTCTTAAGCATACGTAGACTTGGAACTCTTATAAAGTCACTCAGTCTGCTTGTTGTCAAATTTGACGAAGGTAACCAGTAACTATACTTATTTAATAACTGTCCCAACAGGGGAAAAACAGAGACTTTTTCTTAAAGGGGTGGATCCATCTTCTGAAACTCGATTCCTGCTATGTAGTGAAGGCATGGGAAGAGATCATAGATTCGAGGGTCCTTCTCTGAGTAAACTGTTGTATCTTGGGATGGGATAGCAAAAAGTGGTCAGGTCTTGGTCTCCTGAAAAAAAAATCTACAGTCATGTGCTGGCTAATTGGTTGGTAGTGGATTGTTTGCTGGGCCTGAAGCCGAAATATTCTTTGTAGATATTAAGTAATCATTTCTTATCTTATTATTACATGTTATGATTAGAACTTTTATAGAGTGTGTAGAATTGTTGATGCCCAACCTCAAAGAAGCTATCATTTCACTAAAATGGAATGTTATAATAGTGCGACTATGGAAAAAAATAATTTTATTACTACTATCCTACATTTGAATGGAAATTCTGAAGATAATCTGCCATGGAATCTAGTTAGTGATTTTGAGCCCTAGTATTAAAAATATTTTATTGCTTGCTATAAGTGAATCCATGAAAAATCACAATGATGCCAAATGTTTACTAATAACATTGTATTTTCCATTTTTTCCTCTCTTACTAATTAACCAATTTAAAAGATTCTAATACTTTTTTTGGCATCACTGCCCTCTAGTGGTGGTGGGAGCTACCCAGTCTTGCTTCTGGAAAGCTGCTGCTGGAATTGAACCTCCAAGCCCATGGGCCACAGTCCCACATTCAACTACTATGCCACCGGGGCTCAGCCAAAAAAATTCTAATGACAACGAAAGAATTTGGTGTAACTTTTCCTTTTCACATTCCCAAAATAACAGTAAGGAGGATATAACATCCTAGATGAGGAAAAGGAGAAACGGACAAGAATTAAAATGAATAAAAAGTGTATGAACCAATATCATTTATTTCACAAGAGCAGACTTTACTGGTATCATGTGATTTAGAAGTGTAAGATTTAAAACAAAACACTCTGATTTTTCAAATGCTATGTAACAGATTATTCTCAAATTTGGTGAGTTAAAACAGTAACAATAGTCTTTGCAGGAATATGTAGTTTGGAAAAATTGGGCTCCACTTTTTATCTAGCACATTTCATAGGTTGACCATTAGAATCATCTTAAAGCTCCTTCCATCATGTATCTGATCATTGGTACTAGGAAGACTTGGTGACAGGTGCTTAGGTGTCCTTAAGCATCTCTCCTCATCTTTATTGGCCTCTCCATGTGACCTATAGGCAACTTCAGGAAACTCTACTGTTTATGGCATAATTCTAGAAGTGTTTTCAGAGTGAGAATTACATGGAAGTTGCAGCTCTATTTTGTGACATAACCTTAGAAGCCATTCGATATCACCTTACTACATTTAACCAGTCTTCTTCAAGACATTCACAAAGCCATAATGACAACTGAACTGCTTAGTGCTACTTTTCTTTTCCACATTTCACAAATATCATTAATGTGTGCTACACATGCAAGGTGAGTGAAAGATGAAGCATAGATATCCTATCAATGGTTGAAGGAGGAAAAAGAGAATCTGCTTGCAAATGGAGTTTGGCAAGTATCTG
This sequence comes from Nesogale talazaci, assembly GCA_004026705.1. Lineage (NCBI taxonomy): Eukaryota > Metazoa > Chordata > Mammalia > Afrosoricida > Tenrecidae > Nesogale > Nesogale talazaci. The sequence continues at coordinate 283,956 of PVJH01000032.1, read as the reverse complement.
GATGAATACATAGCACAAGCAATATTGTTTTGGACAAGTTTGAAACATATACTCTGCCTCATATCCAAAATCTTAATGATTTTTCCCATGCCACTTTATACTCTCTTAGAAACCCTAATGCTTAAGGAACACACATTGTGGAAATAAAGTAAACAAGTGGAACAATAAACTGGGATGTATCTCAAAGGTGAGTTTTCTTAAAATCATAAATACATAGACTAGATAGAAAGAAATGAATGCATCGAATGTATTGGACCACTACCTATTTTCTTATGCTCATTCAATTGGCACTGTGTTTTCACAAGTAAATGAATTTATAGAAAGACAAACTTAGAATTCTCAAGTGAACAACTCAAACTAGTTCATTTTAAGAAAATAGAGTTAGGAACATTTTGGAGCTTTGTTAGAGCAAGAAAGAGAGGACAAGAACTAGAGAGAATAGTAGGTTTCACTGTAGTTGCCAGCTTTTGTTTGTATGATTCCGCTAAAACTCAGATTCATATTCCCTTCCACTTAACAACGCATGAATAGTAAGGCACTGGAGAAGATCGATTAAGAAGTTCAAATGGGAAATAAGAAACCTGTTTCCAGTCTGCTCAGGAAGGGCTTTGAAGCTCATGGCTAGAGGGAAGTTAAGAGACTACAGATTTAAGCTATTTGTAATGAAAGAAATGGTTTTCATTTCACCAGTTAAGCTAAATTTTGCCCTTAAAAATAACTTTCCTCCAGAACTAGTGTCACGGTTTTAAAAGTTTACTTTTTCTTAATATTATTTGCTGTCCCTTTTAGAGCTTAAAATGAAGTTTTTACACATTTGCAACCTAGAAAGCATAAGTTTTATAATTAAGATTATTTTTCAGGAGATCATGCTTTAGATTATGTTGTCCAGAGAAACAAGACCAGTGACGCTTTTTTATGTTGTATGTAGAAAAAGATTTATATCAAGAAATGACTTACACAGTTGTAGAAATAAGTTAGTCTGGTCCAGTTCAAGTCAAGATACTCCCGACAATACATGGAAACTGATGAACAGAAAGCAATAGGAGATCGAGGAACCAGACCAGGATGACGAAGCAGAGAGCATGCAGGCCCCTGCTTGTGGAGACAGAGGTCCAGAGTCCACTGAATGTATCCACCAGGTAATCAGCTGATGACTCCTGCATCTGCAGGTAGCCCAACAGGAGTTTGAGGAGCCATACAAAAGATCCAGCTCCAGCAGAAGACAAAGAACCAAAAAGCACCCTACTCTCCTTGGTGTCTCCCACTCATACAAGAAACTTATGACAGCAAAGAGGTGTCATCAGGCTGTCACTTGATTGACAGGCTTGACTACATCCAAACTAGGAGAGTCTAGTTGATATAAGCCCAAAGCATCATAACAGATGAATGTATGAATATATTTAGTTGTATTAAAGGTCACAAATCAGTCTCTTTACTTTGTTTTAAATAATTAATTCAACCCATATGCATTACAGTGTGGCAAACAGTAGCAAGTTGCATCTACAAGTGTGGTTAAGGCTAGCAAGTTGGTGTACATGGAGTCAGCACCAACTGGGTGTTGATCGTGGATCCAAATAAAAGGGCTTTTGATCACATCATTTTTTTCTCTATCATAATGATGTTTATTAGTTCAAAAGTGAAGATTGTTTTGTCTTTTTTGTTTTTTTCACATTGTCATGTAATCCATACTGAAGACTGTTGTCTTTGGTAGCCATCGTCATCAAGTGCTCTAAGCCCTCTTCAATTTAACAAGCAAAGTTGAATCACCTGTGTATCAAAGGTTGCTTCGATCCAGATGCTTAGTTCTTAGTTCTTGGCATACTTCCGCTTCTGAAATTATTTGCTAGGAAGACAGTTTTTAAAAAGCATGGTGAGAGAATACAGCCTTAAAACACACCTTTCTTGATTTTAAAGGGTTTAGTATCCCCATGTTCTGTTCAAATGACTGTCTAAACATAAGCTTCACATCAGCATAATGAAGTATTCTGGAATTTCCATTTTTTAAATGTTATCCATATATATCATGATTCATACAGTCTTGACTTTGTATTCTAAATAAAGCACAAGTGAACATTTGTCTATGGTGTATAGCATAAAAGCTACATGTTGATAAATTCGAGCCAAAAATTTGATTCCTGAGACCATACTTGAGTTTCTCTGTGACTGACAACTTATTACTTAATTTATTTTCCCATTTATGCACTAGAGATGTTAACTGCCTATGTCTTACAATATCTTTTTAAGAACAATCTAGAATGCTTCAATGAAAAATTTTTGAAAGGTGAAAATAATAGCATGCATGTAGTTACTATGACCGATCCTACATTAATTTATTCTTTCCCCAAATAGCCTTCACTCCTGTAACCAATATTTCCTAAAGTGGGGGTGAGGGGTGCACTGCAACAGAAGATGCCTGCACTTTATTCTGGTTTATGAGCTACTACAAACATTTTTAATTGTCTGGGGACATTAAATACTTTTATTTTTCTGAAAAGGAGGCAGTAGGCTAAGTAAACTGTGTAACCTATGCTGCACATACTTTAATTAAAAAGCATCCCCATATACTTCATCATCTCATTTCCAAAACAGGAGTCAGACTTACTTCTTCCCTGTATTTGTGCTTTCTATTCCAGGTCTTTTACAAACTCCACCACTGCCAGTCGACATTTTCCTTGGTAAAACTCACTAAATCTATTCATCCTGCACACTAGCTAAGCTGCTATTTAAGAAACTTTCCCACTGAGAAACATTTTCTGACATCCCAGTCAAGTTAGATGAGTAGAAATTTGGGTGAATATTAAATTACTTACCTAGAATTCCTTTGGCAATATGCTCACTGACTTAATATTGAAACTTCCTTTATAGCATTTCTACACTGATAATAAAGCTGATATATTAAGTATGAAAGTCAATAATAATTAACCTCTTATTGTTAAGAACTTATCACCCTATTAAAGAAAATCCTGAGTCAACTTGATATAATTACAGATTATAAATTCTTCCACCAAAATATAATAACACTAGACATTAATTTCAGAATGGGAACAAAAATTCAGTTTTTAAGTAATATTTTTCAAAAGACTAACTTAAATGAAAACAAGCTAAAGTCCAGAATAAATTATAAAATAACATGGCAATAACTAAAATAGTTAAACATGAAATAATTAAAATTTAGAAACTTTATTCTAAGCAGCACTGAAAGGAAAGCATATGAACTATACTGTACTTATTCTAATAACTCAAACATAATGCTACCTTTAAAATGGAGCATTAAACTCACAATTTTAGAGATTCAGGAAGTTATTTATCATCTATAAAATTAAAAACTATGAATTAGAATAACATTAAATATATTCAGTTATTTTAAGATTCACCAAGGAACATTAACATTATAAGTAGTGTTATAGTTAAACCTGAAAATTTCTACAAAACTGGTACAGAAAGCTTAATGGAAAATTATCACATAAAAGGCAAAAGAACAAAACAATTAAAAGATTTCCAAATGGTTGACAGCTCTATATATATGCATATGTATAAGGTATATGTGTGTATATATATATATATCATTATCAGCCTTTTGGAAATATTTTAATTTTTTGTGCTTTTATATATATCCAGGAAGGAAAGGAGGGATAAATTATTGTCAGCCTTATCTTTCAGAATAAATATAAGCTAATTCACTTTTTCAGGATGTTACATAAAAGTGTAGTATGCTCCAGAGTTTGGGTTGCTATGTTATGCTGAGCGCTTGGTTTCGGCTTGATTTGACTTGTTTGTTGTTGCTGTTGTTGGATCTCGAGTCGTGCAAGCACTGCGTTATTGCACTGACTCTTACGCGTGAGCGGCACAGCGGCATGTCCAGGCAGCCTTTGGAGAGCACAGACGGCTGGTTCTCTTGGCAGATTTTCTAACTCAGGACGTCTGAGCCCTGCTGACTGACTGGGTTGAGAATCGAGCTGCTCACCACAAGAAGTGGTTTGCTCCCCCTGAAGATTTAAAGCTTTAGAAAATCCACTTTGTCCCACGAGTTGGGAATGACCCAATGGCAGGGAGTTGGTGGAGTTTTTGTGTTTGTTTGTTCATTTAGTTTTGTTTATAATGCTAGGGCCAGAAATTCACAGGTTTAGCAAATTTCTAGGCAATGCAAACCACAGTCATGAGCATTGTGACCTCTTGGTAAATATCTTTGCTGTGAATCATCTATGCTGAGAAGCACAGGGCTGTTCAGATGTAAAGCCGTTGAAGAGCAAACCCTTGCCTGCCATCTGGACATTCGCTATTCAGGTTGGAAATGATCCCGTGATGCTTTGCTGCTCTCTGTCCACAGTCAGAAGAGGGACATTTTTAATTGCCAGCTGCTGCCCTTCAAAATGTGAATTTCAAATTTGTTAAAGCTATTGTTATTATTTAATACAAATCATCTCCCAAGTAGTTTCCAAATGTTAGAATGAATCCAATTCTTATTTAGAGCTATTCTATTAACAAAATATAATAACAAAAATAGAAAGTTCCCACAGATTTAAATGCAATACTTGGGTATCCTGTGCTTCTTCACATTTTCAGTTTTTTTAGAATGTAGACCAGGTCTTTCTTTGGAAGTTCCTCTGATGGATTCAAATCTCCAACATGTCCAGCAGCAGTCAAGAACATTTATAGCCTGCACCACTCAGGGACCCCAACCAAACCTGTATTCGACTTATGTATGTGGGTTGGGCCTTAGGTTACTAAGTGCAAGATCAGTGATTTAAACTCATTAGCCACTCCACCAGAGAGAGTGGAGGCTGTCTCTCTGTGAGTCAAAGTAGACTGGAAAATAGTGCGATTTTGTAGTTACTTGTTCTAGGTATATATATTCATAATACATAATATATCATTATTGCTGTTGATGATGGTGGTGGGGCTGTTGTTGTTACTGTACTCCATTATCAAATCAGTTCCAAAACCCTATGTACAGCAGAATGAAACACCGTCCTGTCTTCAGATTGAGCCCAATGCTATAGTTACTCTCTCACTGCAAACATGGTATCCTACTCCTGGGAATCATCTCATTTCTCATGAAAACATATATAAAGCACATGATGTGTGTGTGTGTGTGTGTGTGTGTGAGAGAGAGAGAGAGAGAGAGAGAGAGAGAGAGAGAGAGAGAGAGAGAAAGTTTCAGCCCACCAGCCCCTCACAGGAAAGAATCGTGGCCATCAGATTGCCTTCTAGAATATCAGTCTTGGAACCTCTATGGACCAGTTTTACTCTAGTCTTTGAATATGAAACTTTTCTTTTTACTGTGCCAAATTGCCTAATCAAGAAGGTCAAAGACTACCAACGAATTGAAGGTCAAAATAATCAGGTTAAAACTCAAGAGACTTGAGGTCCATTTGCACAGATTTTTGTTTAATACAGTTAGTGGGCATGTTTCCCAGGCCTTTGAAATGATTTTTAAAGCAAATAAATGGTGCTGTATACCTGACACTCCTGAATACTAGCAATCTTATACCATTTTATGAGTCAACTCAAAATCTGGAAACATTTAAGGATGGCAACTCCTTGGTTTGAAAACTTTAGTCTTGAACTTGCAAATCATCTAACACCAAATCCTATATATAAGCAGGTTTTTACTCCACACTTTCTTCACATAAGTTATAACAGAAAACTGTAACAACACCACCTGGAAAGACCACTGGAAAAAAATAAGACAGACAGAAACTCAGCTATATATTATTAACAAACTTAATGTGCCAAGCTAGAATACTAATAGAGCAGAGCTGTTGTAATAAACAGCATTGGCTCTCATCCACAAAAGTAGACATTACTTAATCACAGATATCCCTTGGAATTTAAAAATACTTGGAAGCAAGCAACAAATTTAAGTACTCTGAAAAGTTAAAAACAATCTTGGAAGTTAAATTCTGAAATATGATCTAGACAATTGGCTGCTACATGTCTCTAATACCTACACCTTTATTCTTCATTAATATATCACAAATATATCAAATATATCACAAATCTTCTCACCTAATACTGGATCTTTTTCCTTTACAACCCAGCTGCTGATATGAGAATAGTTTGATTTGATTATGTCAATCATGATCATAGCCTAAAGCTCATCTCTTTGCTCATCTTCAGGCACTACTGGATTATAAACTGAAAAAAAATAACAGTCTATCTTTGCTAACCTTTAGAGATGCTCAAGGAAAGATTCCTTGTTTGTAAAGTCATCTAATTGCTAATCTATAATCCTTTTAATATGCTCTTCTTTTTGGATTGATCTATTGCCAGCTGACCTAACACTGCCCATAGCTATATTAATCCTATTATTCACATCCTATTAAGAGTATCAGTGAAACTCTTTACTGAATTCTGAAAAGCGTGCTTGCCAGGCACCAATATTAAGGATGATTACAGTCGTATGCATTCTCGTATTCTTCATTATAAAGCTTCTTATTGTACTAATTGTATTTAGTGAAGTTCAAAGTGTCTCTTCTCCATTGCAATCTGTGAGCTGATGCTGTTTTGGGGAAAAAATCAGTTTATATAAATGCCAATACTATACATAGTATTTTGATCCATCTTAATGGTAAATAAATTTATGGAGTAAAATGTTGTAATATATTTAGAGATCAAATCCTGTTGTAAGGTAAATAAAGTACATAGGATATGGCAGAATTAAATAGGTTTTATCAAGAATAGATAAAATGTTCAGGGGGAGAAAAAGGTCTGCAATTGGAGTGCTTGATATATTCACAGTACCATTAATCCCCTAATAGGATGGATAAATCTGTCCTGGATGATAAGCCTACTTGTTAAGGGAAGTACATTCTCTATTGAATTAATCACCCCATATGAAAGTGGAAAGTATCATCAGTCTGAAATACTATGATACCTTATCATCATTTTCAGTGTGATGAGAGGCTAAAGAGAAGTAACAGGATTTTTTTTTGGTAACCTCTGTAAAATTTATTAGCAATGAGACACCTTTTATTTAACATAATAAAATATGCAAACTAAAGAGACAAAAGCAATAGTCTTGTCTCATGTTACTATTGTGTCTCAAGAACGGCAGGTGACAATGGGATTGATGGTGATTGAGGACCTGGGCACCAGACCCTGTGTTTGGCTCAGTAGTTTGGACTCTGGAGAATGTGTCTATACATTAAGAGTTGAGCTAGTACTAAAAAACTCTGGATCTTGAAGTATCGAAGATCTTCAGAAATGTAGATCCAAACATACATAACTCAGTCATCTAAGGGTGACCCCTACAAAGATGCTATCATTTAAGAATCTCAGAATTTAAAACCATCATTGCCCTCAAATATACACACTTATACCATCCTTTACCATATCGTTATGACTATGAATGCTACTCAAAGACTAAAATATTAAACAAAATATCCCCAGTCTCATTTCTACCATGGTTCATTAGAAAGACCACTGTTTTCTTTCCTGCTGGATGTGTGACGGGGAAAAAAAATTAGGATATAAATAAAACACAGCATACTCAGTTAAATTTAATAGACTTTCTCATAATATAAACATGTCTCAATTAGCGTGTGAGACTGTGATGATAACAAATTATGGAAACTTGGCACTCCCAGTCAGGGGTGGAGTCCAATCTGTCAATCAAGTAGAAGCTTGATCACACCTCCTCGAGGGTGTGGCCTTTTTTATAAAAGTGAGACCAACTAGAGAAGATTGCTCTCTACTACTATGCCTTCCTCTCCACTGAGACTTCACTAGGACTCTGGGTTTGCTTCCGTGGGTGGCCCACTGAGAGCAGGTGGGACCATCCCACATTTCCAGGGACCTTGGATCCACGATTTCACTCATCTCACAGTGATCTCCCTGGCTCTCTGCATCATCAGCTACAGCCTCTGTGAGTCTGAAGAGTTCCCGGCCAGGATTCATCCTAAGGACATCGGTTGGATTAGGCTGGTGTGCCTTCTTGATGTTAATTTACTTCTATTTTTAAAGCTTTTGCTTCTTAATAGAAATGTTCTAGCACATAAAAATACTCCAAATCATTCACTTTATGAAAAAAGGACAAATTTAAGTTGAGATTTTATGTTTCTATTGACTGACATCTAATAACTCTGGAGAAAGTATCTAAAAATTTGATAAAGCAAACAATCCAGGAAACGTATGTGCACACTGTAAGCAAAGTTTACCTGTGGCTCTTCCTGTGATGGTCCCTTTGAAGATCTGGCCACAAAGGAAACCATCCCAGAATGATCCATCATAGTGTTTCACCATTCTGGGGTACACCTGCTTTTTTTCTTACTAACTTTACTTTTTAGTTTTCACTTTGAAGAATTATTATTTAACTTTGCATTTTGGAACATGATTTTAAAGAAAGGCTATATATAAAAGTAAAGTAATATTGAATTAAATGAGACCTTTCTCAGTACAGGTACAATTTTCCAAACAGCAAGAGAGAGATTTTACACAGTAAAGTAAAAGCATTTAGAACTGAAACTCAAACCAACTAAAATGAATTCACACTTCAACTGTGACCTTCATAGCCCCCCCAAATGCATTTTAAACAGTAGGTTGCTTTTTCTTTTATATTGTATAGCTGCATGTAATCATAAAAAAGAATGACAAATGTATATGCTGAGCCAGTTATGTGGGGAACTTGCCAGGTCCACATTACCCCCACCCCCCCGCCAGCCCTATTCCTTGCCTACAGTAGAAAGTCAGAGTGAAGAAAGAAAAACAAATGTTTTTTTTGTGTGTATATGCATACGTGTGTGTTTTAATACATCTCATTTTTCACACATGGTACATACTTATTCTAAGTGGTTGGATCTAGAAGACAGAAAAGTAGGAATAGTTTAATTCAAATAGAAATAATCACTTTTACACAAGCGTTCATTATAAACTCCAGGTGTTTCTTAAGCTCTCTCCCCCTTATGGCATGCCATTTATTTATATTTGGCTATTTTCTTAACTTTTGAAAATTTTTAGAATGTGTATCTTTGTTGTGATTTTATTATAAATTCCATTAATAATTATCATAAAACATTTCTGCTCTATGGGCTACAAAAATTCAATAAAGCCCATAGCACCCTACTAATTTATTTACATGTGTTCAAAATTTAAATACTTTCCATCAAGACTACCAAAGATATTAAATACCTAATGAGTTTTATGTATAATCTTAAAGCTCTATTCAAAGCATACAAATTTGATTAGGTTAAAGATAACAAACACAAAACAAAAAAAATATGGTGAGTATAATGCACAGGATCAACAGATGAGTGGGAATGGAAATTTAAGACATTTGCTGAAGGAAGATTCATTATCTCCTTTCAGAACAGCACCAAAAATTATTTAATCTTGATTTAAAATGATAATAATGATGACTGCAAGGTCAATGTAGCTATCTTAGTTTCTATCGACTGCCAAAACAAAATTCCACAAAATGGGTGATTAAAAAAACAAACTAACTAAAAAAAACCGAATCTGATGACTAAGTGTGTAGTGCTCCGCAGCTAATTGAAAAGTGGGGTGGGGGGGCTTTAACCCCCTCGCTGCTCTGTTAGAGGAACGACTTAGGGATCTGCTCAGGAATGGACTGTTGGACGGTTTTGAAGATGATGTCTGAAGTCAGGGAATTCGAGGGCCTTTAGTCTCAGTTCTATGGGCTGTTTCTTCTTTGTCTCTTCCAGCTTCTGGAAACACTAAACATCTCTAGGTGTGCTTTGATTTTACTCTGATGCATATTCACATAGAATCTGTCTTCCTCAGTGTAAATCTGTCTTGTTACTTTTTCTCCTCTTTCTTAAGGCACCACTGAGAAGGGATTCAGATCCTTATTTCATCTTATTCCAGGACGACTTCATTAACATGACCCATAAGCGAACATCTATGAAAAATGAATGTATTTTCAAACAAGGTCACCAGCATGGGGATAGAGCTTCAAAATATCTTTTGGTGGAAGAACTAAATTTATGCTATTGGTTATTCCAAATATTAAATGCTAAGAATTCCAGGAACAAAATATTTTTCCTTGTTTTTATCCCCCTCTTCTTTTATTTCTTTTAGCTATGTTTTACTGTCTGTTTGTGACAATCTTACATAAATTAAATGTAATTATGTGAATTTTAAAGACAAGGATTTGTTTCTATAAAATATATGTAATGAAGATACATATAATATGAGTAAATGTTTAAATTAATTGTACTCTGATGTTTATATTTTATAGATATTTGTGTTGGGTATGAGAAAATAATGGAGTCTAGTAAGAATAATGCAGCATCTTTGTGATATTGCATAAATATTGAAAATTATATCACATAAAAGTACTTAAGGTATTCTGAAAGTATATTAACAATTAGACACACAGCTTTGTTTGTATAAGAAGTTTTCAAGGAATTTTATGTGTGTATGTATATATGTGTGTGTGATTTTAGCTATACATATGCAATTTATATTGATGTATATATGTGTGCATGATTATAATATATGCAGGTATCATACATAATATACTTATGTGTGTACTGTTTATGTATATGTGCATATCATTCGACTATTCAACTTGTCACAGTTATGCAATAAGACTTTTTTTATAAGCCAGAAACTTGCCTGTTTGGCTCTCGGCATGGCACCATGGCGGTCAGCAAGAACAAGCGCCTTAAAAAAGGTGGCAAAAAAAGGAGCTGAGAAGAAAGTGTAAGTGGGTTGATTCATTTTCCAAGAAAGATTGGTGTGATGTGAAAGCACCAGCTATATTCAGTATAAAAAATATCAGGAAAACACTCGTCACCAGGACTCAAGAGACCAAAATTGCATCTGATGGATTCAAGAGTAGAGGTTTTGAAATGAGCCTTGCTGATCTGCAAAATGAGGAGGTTATCTTTGAAATTTTTAAGTCAATTACTGAAGATGTTCAGGGCAAAAATTGCCTGGCCAATTGCCTGACCACGGCATGGATCGTATGAGGAAAAAGATGTGCTCTGTGTTCAAAAAATGGCAGACCATGATGGAAGCTCATATTGATGTCAAGACTACTGATGGGTATGTACATCTGTTTTGTGTTGGTTTTACTGAAAAAACGCAATAATCAGATTCAGAAGACTTCTTATGCTCAGCACCAGTAGGTCCACCAAATCAGAAAGAAAATCATGGAAATCATGAGTCGAGAGGTGCAGACAAATGACTTGAAAGACGTGGTCAATAAATTGATTCCTGACAGCATTGGAAAAGACATAGAAAAGGCTTGCCACTTTGTTTATCCTCTTCAAAAACTTGGAAAATAACAAAACTCTGGATTCTCTGTGATGTCCCTATAGAAAGACCCACCTGAATTTTTATTTCATTTGAAGAGTATGGGATCATGATGCTAATTAATGCTTTAAATCTAATATTTCATAATTATGTACAGAAAAAATGACACTACCATCAACCAAAAAAAATGTGTGTACTACAATTACTCCTGAATCACACAGCAGCTCCAAGAATTAGAGTAAATTTAACAATTGTAAGGACTGAACAGGACATGGCATTGTTTTATTCTGTTAGACATTAGGTTCTCCAGAGTTGGAACAGATGCAACAGCACGTAATATATTCAACAAACAGCTGATCTTGCTGTGGGCTTAAAAAAGTGATTTGGATTCCTATGCTTGCATTGAAGAAACTTGTCAACATTGTGGCATTCAAAAATATCTCTGGAATATAAATTATGTTACAAAAAGTTACTCTGAGGTGAACGTAAATAAATGTATGAAAACCTTTAATATCTGTCATGTAATATATGAAACAAAATTATGTATATGTTGTTTAACAGACCTTATAACAAATATATTCAAAGACTTCCTTCAATAAGTGAATGACAATGTGAGAAAATGGATAGGGACAAAATCTGACCTTCTCCACACCATGGCATCCCTACAAGGCATTTGTCATATATGTCCCATGCTTCATCTTTCTTGACTTTATCCTGATACTAACCACTCTTACATACATTCTACTTTTCCACACTTTACTTTTCTTCTGAGCTCTATAATTCATTACAATAACCACAAATAAATCCCAAACAATACGATTTTAAGGTTTCTTAGGGAAGTTAACAGGTTACTGTTCACGTAAGACATTGTTCGGATACAACTGTTCATTCAGAACAGTTTCTCCTCTGCCATGGCCTTAGGCAGGACACCCTTTGCAATTCAACTTCTTGGTCTTGCCTGTGCCTTGCTTGGCCAATGCAACAAAGCTTTCTCAGCTGCCAACAAATGCCCAGAGGGAAAGTAATTCCGCTATAAGTCTCAACGCAAAGGCACTCCGCTCCAACTCTGTGGGCCAGCAAACCCAATTGTGTGTCCAGAGGAACCCAACTCCAGAAGCCAGCCTTTGGCCCCAAAACATCTTCTTTAGTTGTTCTGTGAACTGGGTCATTCTGTGCTCCATCTACATTAAACTCTAGTTCCCAGTTTTTGCTGCCACTGTGTCTCTGTCCCTTCTTTGCTTTCACAGCAGTCTCCTGAATTAAGGAGGTTCATGGTGCACAGTTCTGGACTCTCCACTTTTCGCTTCTGACATAGATTATTTTATTCCCAGCAGGCTGAAATCACAGTTCTTTTGTTGACATAATTTATAGTGAATCATGAAATCTATAACTATCGTTTCCCAACTTCTAACCAAGATCAATGGGGGATGGGGTGGGGGAGATGATATATTGGTGGAAGTAACAAAGACTATGGTTACAAGAGTCATAGAAATATTATCTGCTTTGCAGCATGGTACATTTATGTGTATTTTTGCCAAATATAGCCAATATATTTAATAGTTACTCTTCTACTTATAGTGCACCGTTTTCTTCACACAATGTTGGTGAAGAATATTCTAAGTATCACGGGCTGCCAAAAGAGCAAGCACATCTGTCTTAGAAAAAATGTAGTCAAAGATCACCTTAAAGCAAGGATCGTAAGATTTCATCTAATATACTTTCAAAATGTTATCAGGAGATGCCATTCCCTGGGAAAGGGCATCATGCTTGATAAGTCAGAAGATCAACATCAAAAGAATGGAAGATTTGTAAACTGATAGAATGACACAATGGCTGCGTCAATGAACTCAAACATAATCACAATCATGAGGAGGAGATAGGACCAGGAGGTGCTTTTTTCTGCTGTAAGTCGGGTCCACATGAGTTGTAACTGATTTGCTGACATTGACAACAATCAGTTATTTGGGAGTCCTTAGGTGGTGTAAACAGTTCATCTAACTAAAGACTTGAGGCTCCACCTAGAGACCCCTCAGAAGAAAGGCCTGGTGGTCTAAATCCAAAAAAGTCAGTCATTCAAAATCTTATAAAGCACATTTTTACTCTGAGATGGGGGGCTTCCACAAATCAGAATCAAGTCAAAGGAGACTGACAATAACTTAAAAAGAGAATAGATGATATATAAATTGTCAGAGGACTTTTTAAATGCAAGGGAGCATTGTCGTAGAATATCAAATGGAAGGGAACCCGTCTTAAGAAAGATTGCTACAATTAAAATTAATGATTAGGAAACAAATATCATGTATGATTTTAAATATTGATGTTCCTTTTGTGGAAGATTTAAGGCAATTATTGCTTCCACAAATAATTTAGTTAAGATTTATCATCATTTGTAATGACCATCCAACTAGATAAAGATATACTTAAGTTTAGAAGTCAAGATTCAAGCAAAAGTCTTGATTGCTATGCAAAATTTATGATTAAACATACATTGCTTTGTGATTTGTGATGTGAATTGATTATGTACAGTGTGAATACTTAAGTATATGTTCATATGTAATCTATATAGATATTAAATATATATGCATTTGCAGATATGCAAAGATGCACATATGTCAAATTTGTACATAGATATGTGTAAAAAAAAGAAATAAAAACTGCCAAAATGGATGTCTGAAAATACAGAGAAACTTGGTTTTTAATGTAGGTAGCGAACATAAGAAGAAGAAATGATAAAGTAAGAAAGCTGAGCAGGATATTTCAAAGAGCAGACAGAGAGGACAAAATAAGCTATTAAGTGAAATAGGCAAAACCCTATAAATAGAAAAACTACACGGATTAACATATTCAGTATTTCCCCAAATTGAAAGAACTGAAAATAATAGTCAAATTTCAAATTAAAACATTAAAAATTTCCACAAACTATTAAATGCATCAGGAAGCATCAAAGAAAATGGAAGATGTATTCAGAATTACCTCACCAAAAAGTTTGGCCTCAACCATTTTAGGAGGTGGCAAATGATTCCGATTAATAAATAAAACAGTCCAAGTTGCACTAATGGTTTTGAAGAAAAATGAAAGGTCAGGCAGTAGACTAATACCAGTGGAGATGTTTCAACAAGTGGGTGTAACAATAGAAATTTGCCGATCTACGCCAAGTATTTGAAAGGCAGATGCCCAGCCAACTGCCTGGAAGAGACTTATATCTGTGTCTGTTCTAAAAAAAAAAAGATGAGATAGCTTAATTCAGAAATTATAATTAATATAACACACAAGAAAATTGAACAATATCATTAATATAATACATACACAACATTTTTGTAAAGATAATTAAAATATGGTTTCAGCAGTGCACCAATATGGAATTGTCAAAGTTTACACTGGATTAAGAAGTGGATATAGAATGGAAGGTATCGCTATTGAAATCAAATGGATCTTTGCTGAAGACAAAGAACACCAGAGAGATGTTTATTTTTCTTTCATGATTCAGTGTATGGGTTATAATAAATTTATGGATGATGGGAAGATGAGAATACCACAATATGTCATTGTGCTTATGTGGAATCTGAATCAGAGGCAATCATTTGAATAGAACATGGTCCTCCTGTGAGAATTAAAGCCAGGTAGGGTGTGTGTTAGGTTTGTAAACTTTCAATATACTTATTCAATCTGCACACTAAGCAAACAATCTGAAGGACTAGATTGTGTGAATAAAGATACAGTGAAAAGTTAGAGGGAAACTCATTAGCAACCTTTACACTGGCAACTGGCAACAACATATGTGCATTTTCACTTGTTTGCTTTCCCAGGGAACCCAACCTAAGACAATATTCTAATAAAACATTACTTGATTTGGGAAGAAGGTAGAAATGCAAACACATTTCAAAAAATTGTGAATTGTTAATTTGTGAATATTTGTGAACATTTAATTATCATTAACTTTATATAACATGTATATTCACAAATATACATATTTAAGAATGTATAGCTTTAAGAACATATAAAAGTAAGAAATGATGAGGCAATGATACTTTTAATGTGATCCAAGTCTTTTTAACTGATGGCCATATTATATTTTATACGTGTTAACTATGTCAAGAAAAGAGCCATGAATCTTTAAATGGGTGTAAGAACTAAGAAAACTTTCTTAATATGTGTGGCAGTTACATAATCTGGTGTCAATTGGAGAATTAAGAGTGAAGGGGTGGAGTTTAGTCTGTCAATCAGATCGCAGCTTGATGACCTCTTTTGGAGGTGCTAAGGAGATAGATAGCTCATTGGAGGTGGGACACATGCTCACTCCCTCAGAGACTCTATACTAACAAGACACATGGGGCTATGTTGATGGCAGTGAGAGTTGTGGACCTGGAGGAGCCACACAGAGACCCAGACCAGCACTGAGATGCTTCCACTGTCACTGGATCCACACGATTATCCACCCACTGCATTCTGGATCATTACATGTGTTTCATGAATCTGAAGAGGAAATTATAGATTCACATCGGACATATTGGCTAATATTGTACTTATGGACTTGATCTGGACTGGGCTAGGATATTTTCTCAATATTCAATTCTTTTTGTATACAAACTTCTTTCTTATGCACATGAGTGTCTATGAATTGTGCTTCTTTACCCAAACAAATGCAATATGTCTATTAATGTCTTATAGTTTTCATTAATGGCCATACTTTATTATAGCTTTCATTAAGGACCATAATGAGAATTAAAATTTATCTTTTTCTGACTCAGTTATTTTCTTTTGCTTCACAGAAATGCTTAACTGTCAACTATGAGGGTCCACCATTCTCTTCCATCTGTATTCAGTTACCCAGTGAAATCATTCTCTTTCTCTGAAGAGTATTACCTTGTGTACTATGGGCAAAGAATCATGATGCTTGAATTAAGCAAGCTACAATCACTGTGAAGCCCCAATTGAGTCCTCTGTTGCTCCATGCTAACATTTTCAAAAGCACCATTGTGTGAGGACATAAGCAGTATACTGAGGACCACATGAATATTTTTCTGTCAAGTCATGTGGATCTTCCAAAAAAGTATCTTTTTGTTGGCTAACACATCCTGCCAATTAAACTACAGGATAAGGCAGGGAATCATAGTGATACTTGATGTCTCTTCAGTCTCCATCGCACAAGGAGCACATACAAATTATGTTTTGATTTTCCTTTCTGGATGATGTAAAGTCTTAAATCCACATTTTATATCCTTTGTGAAATATTGCAATGCTTTGTGTATTGGCAATCTGACTCATTTGATTAATAAGCTACAATAAGTACTGCCTATATGGATAAAGTTTCTAGGCCAGGGTAGTGATGACTCATATTTGGGCATTATTTTGTTTTTAATCAGTTGATTTTTACGTTAATTACTAGGCATTTATAGTGACTTCTGTCACCATTCTCGTCAGTGCCCCAAGCTCCTTTGGATTTCTGACATATTCCCTAGTCATGAGCCAAGTGAGATCATCTATGTGAGAAGTTGGAAAGCCCTGATTCTAATTTACATCTCTCTGGAACCAGCTTCTCACTATCCACAAAGCATTTACAGGACATCTAGACAAATAAGCTTGTTTGTCTGCCTTTGGTTATATTGATATTAATTCTTATGAAGCCTATCTTTTATTAGATAAAATATTGTATCATTGTACCACAAAATAATTATCTGTTTTAAGGGGACTTACTATGCAGTATCTTTTAGCTTTTTAAAAATTATGAAAATTTCACATAGATTTTCATTTTTTCCTACCTGCTAAGTGCTATGTATTATTTTTACTTTCATATTTGTTTATGAAAATACACATTTTCAGATACATGGACAGCTGGTTAGTACACATTACAATAAAAATATTCCTGAAAATATTGTTATGTAACTTTCAGATCAAACAATATTTGTAAATATTCAAGACTAGCTGATACAGAGATTGATCAATCTAACAAGTTTAAATTGCATTCTATTCCATGCAAGAAAACCTTGAGGCAAAACCATCAAATAGAAATAGCAACATGAATCAAAAAACAGCTCTCCACATAATTATAGCTTTAATAAGAATAAATGTATTGAAGCAAATCACTTGGTTAAAACTGTACACTCTGCTGAATAAGCAAACCCTTCTTTCCATTTACTTAAATAGAAAGAATCTTCCTCAAAATGAGGAGCCCTAATCCCTTCCGGGAACCAAGTTCCATCATCAAATCAGCATCTCACTCTTTGGCTGGTTATTTCAGTGCAAACAAGAATGTATGTGGATGCTGAATCCTAAGTTTAGTATGCAGATATATTTTCTTTTTTCTTCGATGATAAAATGATCACACCAATAAAATCCATATTTTTATTACTGTGACGTAAGTTAGTCATATTCTGTTGATATATTATTAAATGAAAATTTGTCATTTAATATTAGTAACAAAATGGCAACATCTTATGGTTGGAAAAACTAAAACCTACTGCCAGGACAGTCGGACCCCACTGGCTTCTCTGAGGGAGAGAGACTGGGCTCCTCCGGCAAGCACAAGGGTCGCTCTGAGTCGGTGTTGACTCCGGGGCTGCGCATTTTATTCTGTTTCACTTTTTTTTTATTTCATTAGTCCTGACTCATGGTTACCCTAACTGCACAGAATAGAGCTTCCATTTCCGAGGCTGTAAATCTTGATGGGAGGCCACAGCCTCAACGTTCTTCCTTCGCAACGAGCAGCCCAATTCCTCACGTCTTAGGCCAGTAGGGCTCCTTTGGAAAAAATGTTAGTTCTGAAATTAGTATTGATCCAATAAAAACTTATTTTACTTGCAGCCCGTTTAACATAGATAGGTGGTAGAGAAATTAGTCATTTAGCCATTGCCCCATACTCATTTTTTAAATTTTATGCTTAAGAATATTCTGTTTTATTATTTTAAGACTGTCAAGTGTCCCATGATTAAAATATGAGAGTCAGATGCTTGATTTTCCGTGCATTCTGGCCACCACTACTCAATATAGTTCCTTTCATTTTCAGTCTAATCTTGATTTGATTTCCTTTCCTTTTTGATCACATTTCAAAAAGGACTTATCTGTAGCCCAATGGCCCCACATAATTTCAGTAGCAATTAAAATAATAATAGAGACCTCCTTGCCATAACAATTATTCACTCCCATAATTAATCAATAAAGACTCACCTACATAATCCTGGGAAATATATCCAATTCCTTTACCACCATGGAAACCTCACCCCTGTAAGCTAATATTATCATAACTTAACCACTTTCGTTATCCTCACTCAATAAATAGTTGATACTAGATATTTGGTTTCTGGTTTCCCTGCTTTTTTTCCAAGTGTCAATATTGCTTTCTAATTCTGAGTATCTGTTTCTATTTTCTTAGTATTGAACAATCTTTCCAATCACTATATGTGTCCCTTCTGCTACTTATTAATATTGCAAAATTTACTTAATTCATGAGGCATTGTTTGCTTAGAAGTCAGACATCAACAGATAGTTTTATTTTAGCCTGCTTTTGCATTCTCAATGTGTGCATATATTTTACACATGAGTACATCTGCGTACCCTACTCCCAAATAGAGAATACACACGAGTTAATGTCCATGAAAGAGATGTAAGCAAATTAGGAATTTCCAGGCTACTATGTGCTTAGACATTGTTGTTTCTTTAATTAATACATAGATCTCTAATTCTCTGCTAACCTAAGTGGAACCCGATTCTGTTTGAAGAGTGCCATGCTGTGAAATATTGACCAGTATGAGTCCTTTCTGCTAAATGCAAACTTAGGTTACTCACGCAGTCAGACACATGTCAAGCTGATTACTCCTACTGAGAGGCAGTAATGAGTGTGATCTAAATTAGGACACATTTTGTTCAAGACAATAGAAAGTCAAACATTATTTTAATTAATGAGTATGCTAATAATTCTCTATTTATAGATATCAACTCAAGACTACTTTGGACTAATAAAACCACTGTGCTAGAGTCACTTCTGACTCAGAGAGAGCCAAAATGACTGGATACACGTGGCTCCTTGGGCCTTTCAAGGCCATAAGTCTATACAGAAGCAGACGACATGCTTCTCCTAGGTAAATACTGGTGCATTTTAACCACCAGCTGTGATCAGCAGCCCAGTGCCTCACCCACAGCTCCACCAGAGCATCTTCTTGATGAATACACATGCAGTCTACTTACACTTTTACTCGATGAAGAGATAAGAATCCTGGGGGCGGGGAGGGGGGGCCAGGGAGAGGAGGCAAAAACCAAGTATAATCTATATTCTGTAATTCTTTCACAGAAATAGAATGTGCTGCTCAAATATGATTGTGTTGTTTTCTATGCTATTTTGGTTTGGAAATTTGTATGCGAGTGCTGTAACGGAGGCAGCAAGTAGATCGATAGTTATTGGGAGTATGGAAGGGAAGGTTGAGGGAATGAGGAAGCCAACAGCAGTGAAGAAGGAAGAAGACAGTCTACATTTGACTGTGGTGATGATTTCACAAGTCTTAATATTACTGAACTAATTGATTTTAGGATATGCTAATCTGATCTCATTAAAACTATTTGAAACATATAATTGGCGATATCATTTAATTCTGATAAAATAGCATTCTTGTTTATTGGGTGTTCTAGTTGAAGAGAAAAAATTTAGCAATATAAAATACAATGATGGACGGGTAATTTTTCAGTCATGTGCAAGTCTCTAATTAATAATTTCTTAGATCTGTCTATTTACGAATTCTAAGAGTTTTAGGATTAATAATAATAATAATAATAATGAAACTCAGAAGAGTAGATGGTATTAGATCATAAATTCTGAGCATCAAGTCTGCAGAAGGCCAGTGGTGACAGTGAAAGTTCAAAAATCATGCGCAGGATCTCTCACTTAGATTAAACCTCAGCAGAATCCTCTCAGTCTATGGGCCAGACAAGAGCAAGGCCTTGCTCAGAGCTACAGTATATGGTTGTACTTAGATCTCACTATTGATACAATGTACAATTGTTCCCATTTTTGATATTTTCAACTTTCTTTTCAATTGAGGTTTTTCTCTGTTACATTGCCATTAATATTGGGGGAGGGAGGCATTTGTTTGTGTTTTGATTTGATTTGGGATCTTTTTCTGCTTATGAAATCCAGGATAGGTAAACCTATAGAGAGAACACCTGGATTAACAGTTTCAAAGAGACATGGCAGGAAAAGTGGGTGGGAAATAGAGAACTAACAAGTAAGACAAAAGAACCTACTGGAATTTATTATGGTGAAAATTGTGCTAGTAAATCACGTGATGTGTGTTGGTGGAACTGTTATAAATAAATAAATGGTTTGATGTCCCTAGTACATATATTTAAGTTAATGGTCCTATTTTATTGCCTTGTGTGTATGTATGTGAAAGTATTTGTGACAGCTGTGTATTTAAAAAGAAAGGAATGGCCCTCTTATACCATGGTTGTCAGGTGCCTCCAAGTCGTGTGTGGTTCACAGCAACCCTGTCTACAACTAAAGAAACATTAGATTATAAGACTGACCCTGCACCAGCCTTACACTCATGGTCAGGTAAGAGAATAGAGATACCTTTTGCAAACTTTCCTGGCAGAGTTCAGATTTTTTTAAGTGTCTTAGAAGAAAAGTTAACACCTATAGTCAAGGTTTGGAATCTAATTTACATTCCTTCAAATATTTCCACACAAGAAAACATATGCCAACAATTCCCCTCAAAATATATGGGAGTAGAATAGATTTGATTACAGAGTACCATAGGAATGTATGGTGTCGATAATTCCTAAATCAAGCTCTCCTATCAATTGTAAAGCATACTTAGAAAACTATTAATAATATAAGCCTAAGTCAAATCACTGGCAAACTGAGAAGTAACAATGAAAAATACTTTCTGAAAAGTAGCTAGCAAGGCAAAAATATCTTCGGCTTTCATTCTGTTTTGTTATCATGATAGCCTGACATGATATATTTTTCCAATTCAAAAACACTTGGCAATAACAGCAAAGTAAAATACACCATTTGAGTATGACATCCAAGTTAATTGGTGAGGGGTGGGGTTCCTCTTCTCTTTGAAAAATATCTAATTTTCTCATGTAAATAGTTGCTATCTATTCTGATGCAGAATTCAATTTCAAGTACAGGAGAAATAAAACATCAGTCTTAATAATGGATTTCAATGTGGAAGAGAAGACAGAAAATAGGTGCATGTATTAAAATATGTTAATTTTAGCATTCACATAATATCATAATATGTTTTTAATGTACTTTGACAAACTGGAAACAACCAACATTAACAGAAAATAATAAATGTGGTTAGTCTTTGCATCCAGTCATTAATTTACAAGCAGTGATTATTGCACTTCCTATCATGCATTTATAATGAAATAACAGAAAAATAAATTAATCTGAAAACAATAGGAAGTGGGCAATGTTGGTGAATTTATCAGCACTCCAGAACCAAAAAGAAATAAATGGGAAACAACAAGAAATCCATTTTATATATTTTGTACTGCTAACAGAAGAGTGTTCAACTTGAGATGGGGAGAAGTATCCAGAGTCCAGATAAAATGTGTTCTATTTAACCTGTCAATAGCAAATGCCATCAGCTGTGTGGAACTGATGTCCAGCGGTCCAGATGGATGGAATGACACAGATATGTTCATTCACTAAGAATGATCAATGCAAAACATGTTTTGATGCAGAGAGGTGCATAGTACTGATAATTAAATAAAATTGCTAATAACGATGTTGTCACAGACACAGAAGTGCCATGAAACGTTGATACTTGATGTGAATTTAAAAGTGAAAGAAAGATACACTCATTTATAGTACACTGTTTTGTCCATTTGGGAAGTTTGTTAGCAATTCTATTTCAGTTCCAGTATAACTTTATTCTGCCCCTAAATGCTGCAGATATTGAATAAATAATAAGATGATAAGTCATCATACATATAACTAATCTTTACGTGTGCAATTCTCACTAACAGAACATCAATTTTACAGAGATACTTTGGCTACTATTTGGTAATTATAATTTCATCTTCACATTAAGTGCTGATTTTCTCCAGCTAGCCAGTCCTTGGTGGTGGCATTGTCAAACATTGGGCTATTAACTGTGGGGTCAGTCTTTGGAACACCAGTCATCCTTAGGGAGAGCCATGAGGCTGCTCCCTCCCTACAGTTTCCCAGTCTCAGAAATTCACAGGGGCAGCTCTCCCCTATACTGTATGGTGTGTATTAGTTAGAAATGACTCAATGACGGTGAGTGTTTTTTTCTATTTGTTTTGTTTAAGGTGTTTGACACTCTAATGTGGTGTTACAATGTAGAGTTAGCAAAGATTTAGGTGATTTTTCTTAATGATTAAGAATACAGTGCTTGAAAAATATACATATCTGAATATTTATTTAGTAAGATGGTTACAAGGACCCCTGATTGTTCAGTGACTAAGCTACTAACCCAAAGGTTATTGTTGGAACTGAGAAGCCAGGACATATGACAGAGATGTGGTAAGCTGGTTTTGCAAAGGTTTGCAGGGCTGTAATCTGATGGAGGCCCTCTACAGTGACCTGTAACATTGCTTTGCATCAGAATTGTCATGATGCCAATGCATTTAGCACAATTTATCCTTCATCCATGTCTTACTCGCCTCAAATTATTAGGGGTTAAATGCTTAAATATAGCCCCACCATATGTACTTTATAATAAAGGAACATGCACTCCAATATGAAAGTTCTAAAGATGAGCATAATCCTTCACATTTTAAATTCTTTGTCAGCAAAAGTAATATTGCAAATGAGTGAAACAGGAAGTTTGCTGACTTCCAGAGATAGTTCTGTGGACTGATCTTCATCATCAACCATTGTTTTGAAGAAAAAAGGAGTAACCTTACTTATTACTGACTACCTATTTGACTCTGAGTTAGTTCTGTAATATTTCAACTTCTTCATCTAATGTGAGGATAATCCTTTAAAACGATAAGCTATAAAGAGTAAAGCAGCCAAAATAGATGACCCATAAATCAATATATGGGAGAGTTTTCATTTATTTTTTGTTTTGCTTGCTCCATATTTTCACACCTGATACAATTTGGAATGCCTTAAATCTCTTCACCTTTTTACAGGATGTGAGGCATAAAGGCAGCCTCTCTTCTCTAGCCTGGACGTGGTCTTCCTTGTCATTGCTACCTGCCCTGTATATACCCAGTAAATGGAGTGTGACTTAAGACTCAATAGGAGACCACAGGGAGAGTTCACAAGAGTAGGATTCTGTTGGTTTGGAATGCAATGTCTGAACTCCGTCTTCGTATTTAATAGCCTTCCACTATTCCCCCACCAGCTATATTCTCTAGGGGCAAAAGCAGAGGCCATAAAAAGGTGAATTTCTTTAATTCCCTGATAGTTCTATTTTTCCATCCCTACCCACATTTCTTTCACGTAAGCTAAAGATAAGTAGGTGGCTCTCCTTGGATTAAAGTTCAGCCCTTCCACCTGGGCTCCAGCTCCTCTCCCCTCCCACATTTTCTCCTTAATGGATATGGCCAAGTCTCTCCAAACATTTTAGAACTGGTTTCATTTCCTGTCACACAAATACTTTCCGGTGGCCCTACCACAGCTTACCTTGTTATCTGTGCCATCCAGTCAGTTGAGACCCACAGCCATCGGGGGCACAACACAATGAAACACTGCCTGTGTCCATGCCATCTTCACAATGATGGATGCCACTGCTTGAGTGCATTGTTAAGGGCCTTCCTCTTTTTTTCTACCCTTCCACTTTACCAAACATTATGCCCTTCTCTGGGGACTGGTGTCTTCTAAGAAGTCCAAAGCATGCAAGACAAAGTCTGCCATCCTTGCCTCTCAGGAGCATTCAGGCTCTATTTCTTCATACACAGAGAGGTCTGCTATTTTAACAAGCCATGATACTTAGCCACCTTCTTCTCCAGTACCACACTTCAAAGGGATACTTTTCCCATAATTTCAATTCAGATACACAGCCCTATATCCTGAAAGAATACTCTTTGAAGATACAGATTTGCATCCAATATTCGTTCCTCATCTACTCCACTTGCACTTCCCCAGAAGTGCACCAGAACATTATGATTAAAGTTCATTAATAATTTTGTTTTTCAAATCAAATGGAGTTTTTCAGCCCTAATCTTTCTGATCTTTCGGTTTCACGAAACACAATCAACCTCTTATTGCTCACACCCCTCTTCACCTGGTCATCCATAAGACTTACTCTTCTGAATCTCAGGCTTTATACCTGATCCTTTTCTTTTATTTAAAAGTAGTATACAATTGTTCAGTCTTTATTCTTAGATAATACCAATACTCCCATAGCCTAAGTGCCTTTCATTTGTCTGTGATTTACAATCTGATAAATGTATAATATCCATCTTGGATACTCATTCTGACCAACCAAATCATATAAGTAAGTTCTTCATGTTGAGGGGCTGCCCTAGCCTCGTTCGCTCAGTCTTTGCTGATTGATTCTGCCTTTCAATTGACCTTCCCCATGGTTTGAACTATAGTGTCTATACCATCATAGATCACATTGTAAATAACATTGTGTCATGTTGACCAGGATTCCTTTCCTCTGTGCACTAAACTAAAAAAAAACAAAACAAAACTAACTGCCACAAGTTGATGCCAATTCATAGCAATCCCCTAGGGTAGGGTAGACTGAGTCTGTGAGTCTCAGACTGTAAGCTTTTATAAAAACCAAAGCACCTGTTGCTTTAGATATGTGGACCTTGCAGTTTGCTGCCCAGCTCCTAACGGCTATACCAGAGATCCTTCCACAAAACTAAAGACAGGCCAGTTACTCCCATGGGCAGCCCCAGTCCCTAGCCTTTATCATTTGACAAAGTCCTGCATTCTTTCTTGACCAGACGTGTGGCTCTTCTGCCGCATCGTGTGTCAATTCCATTATAGTGGGAAGTCTTCGCAGTGATTGTTAGAGAGTGCTGAGATTTTTCTCAAATGGACAATATACAGCTTCATCAGTGGGAGGGAAGCAAACATGCACTGATAGAAAAGGTCCAGTTCCTATTGACCACTCCCTCTGAAAATACCAAAGGAACTAGAACAATAGCTGAGTGGGTCTTGTCTGCTTGAAATACCTTTAAACACTGTCCTTTTTATCCCCTACCAAAGCTAGCCGTACACGACTTCTAATGAAGATACATGAGGATATCAAACTCAGAAAGCACCCTGAGCTTTTGAAATGAAGTCATGTTTTTAAAGTGGAAGTTAATTCTAAGTTAGCTTATGCTTTTTATCCCTAGAGTTGGATAAGTAAGTGTGCAATTGATTTTAATTTAATATTCATGGTGTATTACAGCTGCCAGGGAATATAAGATTATTTTAAAGAAAGAAAGCACAGCCTGGACCTAACCTTACCCTTAGAATTATTGCCAGAGTTGCAAGGACACTCTTGAATACTAAAGAGCATGTATATCAGAAATTAATGCTATAAATACATTTCTTAAAGTAAGAAATGCCTTCACAATCATTCAAAAACAGTTATATGCTATGGAGACCTTAAACTATGCCATTTTTAATGCCATGATCTATTTGGTAAAAAGTGACACTGAAAAAGCTCCTTATACAAACTCCTGTCCAGGCCTTCTCTGGGTTGAAAGTTCATCATCAATCAGCTCCCAACTCAAATGTCTTTCGAGGAGATGGGTTCTCTGAGACCCAATCCCACACAGACTCATCTCCTCCACAGCCTTTTTGTTGTTGTGTAAAATTCCATACACATCTTACTTGTTAATTTTTCCCACCTCTTCACAAGACCACAATCAAAGATGAGCATCATGAGAGTAGGGATATGATATTCTTTTATCACTACAGTACTGCCCCTCCCCATAGCAAGGCACATCAGCCACTGCCCCTTCTTTTCTTAAACCCATGTACCTATTGAGAAAGTGAATCTAAAACTTATTTTACAAAATAGGTGAGAGGTTAAATGGAAATAAAGCATAGGAAAGTATGTAGGAAATAGAAACAGTCCGACTTTCAAACTACAATGGCACATCCATCAAGAGTGGCATGTATGGTGAAGTAAGAACATTCCTTTCTTTCCCTGAGACATCCAGATGCAGCATGAGGATGACTAGTTAAAACTTCTGCCTTCTTGACTCCCAAGGTAAAATGTAAAGGCGATATTATGAATTTAACATCTGTACCACACAAACTGTACCCAGGGTCTCAGGTTCTTTCCCATTCATCCACTAAGTTGGATAATGGTCATACATAAATAGGGAATGAATGTTACTCCCAGCTTGGTGAATGAATATTGTTGTTGCTAGGTGCTGTTGAGTGAGTCGTAACCTATAGTGACCCTATCTATGCACAACAGATTAAAACACTGTATAGTCCTCTGCCATCCTTACAATTGCTTCTTTGCCTCTTGTTGGGTCAAGGTGTCAGTCCATCTTTTGGAAGGCCACCATCTTTTCCGGTGGCCTTCGGCTTTACCAAGCATGATGTCCTTCTCCAGGGACTGGTCTTTTCTGCTAAGATGCTCCAAAGTAGGTCTTGTTATCCTTGCTTCTAAGGAGCAAACTTTCACAGCCTCTTCTGAACAGGTCAGTTTGTCTTTTAAAGAGTCCATGGTACTTTAAATATTCGTCTCCAGCACTACAACTCAAATGCATCCATTTTTTGGTCTTCCTTATTCTATGATCAACTCTCACAATGGAAGACACTGTGGCTTGAGAGCATCTTAGTCTTCAGAATAGCATCCTAGCGTTTCAATACTCTAACAAGTTCTTATGCTCACTTTTTAGAAAGCTTAGCGCAAAATAGCATTGCTCTTGCAATCAAATCTTAAAGGGCTAGTACTTTGATGCTAATTTTCTCTGTCTCTCTCTATTTTACTTAAAATTTCAGAAAGAAAACAAGAAAGCATAAGACAGAAATTTCCTTTGATTTTAATTCATGGAAACTTCACTTTTCACAAAGATAAAGAACTATTTCTTAATAGTATTGGTTTTAAGACATGTAGAATCTAGCTATAAGAATATATACATATAAGAAGCATATAATGCATTTATAATGGCATGTTTTGCCTTTAAAAGTGAGGTTTAGGGCTGAGCCCCGGTGGCGTAGTGGTTGTGCGCGGGACTGCAGCCCACTGGGACGGAGGTTCAAGTCCAGCAGTGGGGCTGGGCCTCCTACTCCCACCACCGGAGAGCAGTGATGCGCCCCCCCCCAAAAAAAAAACCAAAAAAACCCCAAAAAAGTGAGGTTTAGTACAAAGATCTCAAGTATGTTTTGCAAATGTTTAACTGCCCCCATATGAAGGCAGAGATTAAATAGCTTTAGCTGGATAAATAATTGCAGTTGAGGTAGAGTTTTCCAGGTATCTCAAGAATGACATCTTGGCAGTCTCTCCAACAGCAACTCCTCTAAAAGGGCAAGTCTACCACTTTTTCTAAGAACCCTCTTTGACCTCTGTAAACAGGCAGAAAGATTGTGTCCTTTGTTCCTTGGCTCACTTGAACAGAAAATGCCCCATTTTGCTAAGACCATAAGTGAAATATTTCCTGTAAACCACGAAACTCAAATTTTTGAAAACCCAGAAAGTTTACATTTTCAGGTTGAATGCATATTGGATAGCCAAAGCTATATATATGTGTATGTATGTATATATGTATGTATATCCGCATTTACACACACACATATATATATGAAAATGTTGCTGTATATAACAATCCTTGGAGCCTTGTGCAGATTTGCAGATATTGGTGCCACTTATTCTCAGTTCACTACTTATTCACAAACCACATCACTTTATGATATTTGTAGACTATTTTTCTTTCTCTGTTTCTCTGCGTGTCTAAGGGAAAGCACCTCGGTGCCCCATCTGTATCACCTCTGATTCCAGTGAGACTGTTACGGCTTCACTCACACATCTGCTGGCTTATGACTCTTGGGGGTGAACTTTTCACATCTGTCTGGAATTTCTCTGAGACCTTCTTTTCCAGTTATTTTTGACATGTCTCTAATTACATCTATTAAATACTTTATAAAATATCTACTGTGTGTAAGTTTATTTAATAACTGTTCTGACTTACACAGCACAATTTAAATGTTCATCTCTCCCTCTCCCACAGTACTTTCTCTACTTTTATTGCCTGGTTCATTGATTGCTGTGACCAGACATAGTTCACAGATAATCCTCGTGATTATGGCATTTATTATGTTAGCAGATTACAATTCAGGTGAGAAAAGCTACAGACATAGTTGTTCAGTCAGGACATGTGACGAAGCTCCTTATGGGTTTCCAATTAAAGGCCAAAGGGTGTGCCACTCCACCATCATCAGTTGCAACCCAAAGGCACTCGATTCTTGCTCTGTGGATCAGGAAATCCAGTCCCCCCAATGAAGTGCCTAGTGGCACCCCATTGCACAATCCAACCCCCTCAGCCAAAGTACTTTCCTTGTTCTGTGGGCTGGAAAGCCATGACCTTTGCTCTTGCTTCTGTGATGTGCTCCTGTTATTGCTGTTGGTGCAGATCCCTCGCCATCCCTCTCATCAGAGCTGCTTCCCAGATCAAGGCAGTTCACTTTCCAGGGACCTTCAGACCCTGAGATGCACTCCACTCCTGGTTCTGGATGGTAGGGGACTCGCCTCACCTGTTCTGAAAAGGTTCATTTTATACCTGGTCATGACAAGCACAAGTCAGGCTACTAGCAAGCAATTTCAGCTTTATCTTATCAGTCTCCTCACCTATTTTCTCTTACAAATACCCATCAGGAGAAGGTCATTTGGTAGGAGTTTTAGTGACTGTGGTGGAAGGGCCATGCTAACCAATTTGCTGTCCTACAATAGGTCAGAATGCTAAGACAGAAACACAGAGACTAAACCCAACTCTTCCTGATGGCAAGCCTCGTGTGCTTCTCATTACTGCTCAAGAGTACAGGTTGTGATACTTGCATCTTGGTATGTGCCAAACATTATATGAGTGCCTATGTATTTCAAATTATTTGAAACTTCTACAGTATGCACAAAAGTAACAAGATAGACTTTTACACAAGGCACATGGGTATAAAACTTGTCCTAACACTAATGCTGAAGGAGATAATTTCTCAAATTATCAAAAGAAACATACATTCACACATCCAAAGATGACTTAATTAAAAAATCTTTAGGTATATGAAGATAGCTCAAAGTTATGTTTAAATAACTGAAGGAGTTAGGTCTTGGAACTAAATAGCACAATCTGTCATATAAGGGAGTTGAAGATCTGCTGCTGTCAGATGTCCTTGGATCCATTTCGATGTCATATAGCACAATAACCGCACATGCTGTTCTAATCTCATAATCATTGTTTTGTTTGAATCCATTGTCCCAGTCTCTGTGTTAATCCATCTAATTGAGGGTCTTTATCTTTTTAGTTGACCCTCTATTTTACTAAGACTGATGTCTTTTTCTAGGAACTGGTCTCTCCGGATAGCATGTGCAGAATTTGTAAGGAAAAGGTTTACCATCTTCATTTCAAGACTCATTCTAGAGGCTCTTCTTCCAAGAAAAATCTGTATGCCAGTCATACGGTTCGTCCAATATTCTTCACCACCCAACACCACAATAAAATGTTAGAACATCTCAAACATCTATTAGAAGATCACAATATATTCATAAATTCATCTAATTAACAAATAAATCTGGGATCCATTTATCATTCAGGTGCTAGTCTAGGTACTGAAGCCAAGTAGTGAGAAATACACTGCAATCGATATTCTCATACACCCGATGGCTTTGACTTTTGCAACAGTTGGTATCGCTCTAATCCTTGAATAAACAAAATCTTCACGAGCCATCACTAGCCGTGCTTTCCCCTCTCCCTGGAATGTTCCGATGCACATCCTTCTCCAGCCTACTAGCAAAATCATTTTTTACCTTGATAGCATCTACATGCCCAGATATTCTCAACCCATCACACTAGTTTTAAGTTCTTTTCCTCATCAGAGTTATAGTCATATTTATTTGTGCCTTCTCTTGTTTAATTCTATGGCAGTCATGCAATCTTGTGTCAATTTCAGGATTGGGAGTGTGGGAGTGGAGACTAGTCTGTCAATCTGGAGATAGCCAATGAGACCTCTGTGTGGGTATGACTTTCTTATGAGAAATTCTGGGAAATCTGGCCTTATTTTCTCCTTGGAGGTGAGAGACTTATGACCGTCCCTGAGAGCTGCTCTCTTAACAAGGCACAAGGCGAGATCCCTGTGAGACATTTTGGAGGAGAAGCCACATAGGCTTACCTTGATGGAACCAGATCTCTGAAGCTGGAAAAGCCGCATAGAGGCTCCTGCCAGTGCTATGATGCTTGAGAAGCCACAGAGAGGCCGCTATCTGGGCTAAAATGCTTCTACCATCCCTGAATATACAAGACTCTGCACCCACTGGCCGGTGATTGTCCTGGTGTCATTGTATGTGCTTCATGAATCTGAAGACTTTATAGACTGATATTGGACATATGGACTAATATCAGAGTTGTGATCTTAGAGAGCTTGGCTGGACTGGGTGGGGATGCTTTCTCAAAGTTCCATTCTTCTTGTATATAAACCTCCTCCACAGATACCTATGCGTGTTTATGAATTTGCTTCTGTATTCCACATGGACTAACACAAATGCTTTCTCTGCACTGAAATGTAAACTTCAGTACAGCCTTTTCTGTTTTCCTTTAGATGAATAGCCAGCACATAGTTCCCAAAATATGTAGACCTAATGGTTTTATTCTTGTTTCTGTTTTGATAAATTGCTGCGCCTGCACTATGAAGACTACTGGATCCTTCCTCAAAGATAAACAACAACATAACAAATGAGAAAGATCACCAAATAAAGAAAATGTGTAAGCAGCCCATTGCTGAAATTTTATGCGATTATGGCTTGAAGATTGGGGCGTGGGTTAGCTGTTGGGATGCTAAACACTAGATGTGCTAACCATAAGAACAGTCACTTCCCAGAAGAAAAATGAGGACATCGGCTCCCATTAAAGACCACAGTCACAGAAACTGTATGTTCTAGGGTATGTTTGTCTGGGCTGATTAGAGAAACAAATCCAGATACATTCATATCTGTATAAGAGAGACATTCCTATCAAAGAGCAACTGTATATTAAGAAAACTTCCCCACCCAGTACAGATCAAGTCCCTTAAGCCTGATATCAGCCTAGATGGCCAATACTATTCCATAAATTCCTCTTCAGACTCATGGGGTTCATGCAATAATGCTAAATGCAGGGAGATCACAGGTCATCGGTGAAAAACATATGGATCAGTGGTGGTGCATGCATTCCATCACTGGTGTGGGTCTCCATGTGGTTCCTCCCGCTCGCTGAGTGTGTCTCTTCAACAGGGCTCCATGTGGTTTGTTGACAGGAAGGTGAAAGCAGAGAGAGAGGAGAGAGAGAGAGAGAGACCCACCTTTCCTGATGGCAGAATCAAGACAGAGAGGAAGCTCCCAGAGCCCTCATGAGAATATCATACCCACAAGGGGACATCATTAGGCTGTGACCTGATTGACAAGCTAGATTCCACTCCTAGAGTTACTTATCAAGTTGACATGAAATTATGTAACTACCTCCTACGTTCTCTATGAGTCAGAATCAACTTGATGGCAGTGGGGTAACTTTTTAATCCCTTTACAAATCTCTAGTGG
The DNA here is from genome assembly GCA_004026705.1 of Nesogale talazaci. Taxonomy (NCBI): domain Eukaryota; kingdom Metazoa; phylum Chordata; class Mammalia; order Afrosoricida; family Tenrecidae; genus Nesogale; species Nesogale talazaci. The sequence continues at coordinate 252,079 of PVJH01000032.1, read as the reverse complement.
CACTGTGTCAGTTATTGAAATACACAAGAGTCTTCATAGAAGACATTCCAATTTAACCTCATTAGATTACGGTCTTGGACCACTTCTACTCTGTCCTCTAAGTTCACTGAGAATCATTATCCACTTCAAACCAATGAGTTTGGGGTTAAAAAATATGTCTTTAGTTTGGGGCAGGCAGCAGGTAGGACAGTGGCAGGTCTTCAAATTGAAAAGAACAGTTTGAGTTCTGGTTTTTCATATTCTTACCATTTCTTTGGATCAAACAATTCGTTACTTAACATGCAGAGACTCAGATCTTTCGCTTTGGTATTTTAACAAGAAAATCAAGACAGCACAAAATCCCTTTCCCTTTGAGGAAATAGGAAACAAAATAAAAATGAAAAGGTGTAGTTGTTGGAAGCAAAGGGAGATGTGCAACCAATATTTACTTAGATATTTTCTGTGCCAAATTGTAAAATGTGATACCTTTATTATCTTGCTCAATACCTTATCTTGTTCTTTCCCTTGAGGGAAAAGCAGGAGAATCACCACCTTAGAGATGAGAAAAGTGAGATTCAGAAATTAAATCACTTATTCATGTCACAAGGCTATAAGAATATAAACAGGATATAAACCTACTTATATCTAATACCTAGGTACATGCTTTTTCTAATGCACCAAAATGTAGTGCAATATCTGTAAGTCTGAGTACCAAGCAAAACCACAGTTTTTGTGCTTCTCTGAAAATTAAGCATTGTGAGAAATATCCCACAAGCAAGAGTTTTGTTTTCGATTGGTTTCAGTTTCTGTTTGTTGTTAGTCATAAAATTTCCATCATCAGCAGACTTCATTTGCAAGTTCATCACATCAAAATCCAGGTGACAACCAAAACAAAGCAAAACAAAAAGCAATCAAGTTGACTCTAGCTTATATCTCATCTTTCTCCAGCAGAGAGGATGGAGGGTTTGAACTGCTGATCTGTGGTTAGCAGTACAATTTTAAAATAACAGCACCACCTGTATTCCCTATCGACTTATGTAGCAGAGACTGAACATCCACTCTGGCTTGAATTATTCTGATAATGTATTTATTTTTTCCATATGTAGAAAAGTGTGATATATTTTAATTACTTGGTGCTTTGGTATATAATTCTACCTGCTTGTTCTACTGTTCTTTAATATATTTGGCAAAAATAAATCAGAAACTACGCCTCTCTGTGAGATTATAGACTTAATATAAACACAAGTGAAGTACACACAAAACTACTTCTGAAATATTTCTGAAAATATGAAACCTCTTTTTACAAATGCTAACATATATTTATATAATTTTCCTACCTTAGCATAATTTAAAATAGTATAGAAAACAGCTAAACAAAGGTGAACTTTAAAACTACACTGTTAGGGCTGAGCCCCGGTGGCGTAGTGGTTGTGCGCGGGACTGCGGCCCACTGGGATGGAGGTTTGATTCCAGCTCCACGGAGCAAAGGCTGGGCCTCCTACTCCCACCACCAGGGCAGTGATGTCCCCCCCCCCCCAAAAAAAAACAAACTACACTGTTAGAATGTAGTACTCTCATAGGTGTATACACCATTGATCTGTCACCTGGTCATATTTTGGTATCCTTCCTATTGCTCTAATTCTGGAAATTATGCTACTTTTTATTTCAAATTCCACACAGTGAACAGGTTCAGGAGAGCAAATAACTAAGGCAGACTGGGAAGAAGGATCTGGCACTGTACTTTGGGAAAAAAATTAGTCATTGAAAAACTTATGCACAGAAGCAGAATATTGTCAAATATAATGATGGATGATGAGTCCCTAGGGTACTAAGGCACTCAAAATAGGTTGGGTGTAGAGTGACCTCCACTAAGTAGGGTTGACCTTAGTGACCTCGGTGGAGGAGAGCTTGCAGGAGCTTCATTTGCTGATAGGGGATTTCTCAAAATAAACTAAATGAAAAACAGTTGCAAACAGTCTTTAGTAATTGGATTGTGGAATATTCAAAGTATGAACCTAAGAAAATTGTCAGAAATGAATGGAACATCAAAGATAGGTATCCTAGGCTGAGCTCTGGTAGCGCAGTGGTTGTGTGTGGGACTGCGGCCCACAGGGTTGACAGTTCAAATCCAGCAGCAACTCTCCAGGAGCAAGGCTGGGCTTCCTACTCCCACCAAAGCAGTGATACCACAGACAAACAAACAAAACACACACACAACAAAACCACCAAAAAAATAAAGGTAAGTTGAAATTGACTGGCATTGATCATTTTGAATCCAACAATCATATGGTTTACTATGGCATTAGTGACAAATTCAAGAATTATAACACAATCATAATGAAATATAATAGTTCAAAATATATCGAGGTACAATGCAATCTGTCATAAAATAATATTTATACACATACAAGGATGTGCAGTTAGTAAGCTACTAATCAAATTTATGTGCCAAGCACTAAAACTGGTGATAAAAATGGAAGAATTCTAACATATTTTTCATCTGAAATTGATGAATATACTATCTTGCTATATTGATAATGATTGGGCTGAGCCCCAGTGGCGTAGTGGTTGTGCGCGGGACTGCGGCCCACTGGGACGGAGGTTCAATTCCAGCAGTGAGGTTGAACCTCCTACTCCCACCACCGGAGAGCAGTGATGCCTCCCCCACCCCCAAAAAAATAAAAAGATAATGATTAGCAATTTTCATGTGACAATTGGAGACAAAGAAGAATGATCTGTTGTTAGAAAAGATGATCATGGTGATAAAATCAAAGCTACAGATAGAATTTTGTCAGACTAATGACTCATTGCTTGCAAATATCTTTTCCCACAGTTTAAAGCACGACAAATGAAATCATGCAGACTTCTGTAATCAAAGCAGCCATGCTGTAGTGCCATCGTGTCAGCTTCACTCATAGAGATCCTATGTGGAACAGAACAAAGTATCACATGGTACTTCCTGTTTGAAATGCCACCAACAGAGTTTCCAGAATCATGAGCACCACACAAGCCACCATAGTACAACAAAGTCAGAGACAAGCGACAGTAAATTGACTGTATCTCTTAGAATATACAATGGAGAGGCTCAATATCATCATCAAAAACAAAACAGGGAGGAGACGGTGAAACAGACCATCCATAACTCACAAGAGAAGTCAGGCTGAAATTGAAGAAAACAAGTTCACAAGAGTCAAAATAGAACCTTAGCTATATTTTACTTGAATTTAAAGAACATTTTAAGAGTAGGTTTGTGATATTAACTATAATGACTGAAGAACATCAAGTATATCATGCATGGGGCTGAGCTCCGCTGGCATAAGTGGCTGAGTGCAGGACTGCGGCCCACGGGCCTGGTGGTTCAAATTCAGCAGCAGCTCTCCAGGAGCAAGGCTGGGTAGCTCCCACAACCACCAGAGGGCAGTGATGCCCCAAAAACAAAATAAAACAAAAGCAAGAATATCATCCATGAAGAAAGCAAAAGGGGCTTGGAGAGTGGTGGAGGGAGGTGAAAAATGAGGACCTGATACCAAGGGCTCAAATACAAAGACAGCAACAAATGTACAAATATACTGGACACAATAGATGGATGAATGGAGTGTGATAAAAGTCCCCGATAAAAAGATTTTCGAAGGAGGGGGAGGAGGAGAAGAAGAAGAAATGCTTAATGCATTTTTTGGTGAACAGTCCCCCCCCCAAAAAAAAAGGAAAGAAAAAGATCTTTTAAAAAGATAGGAAATGAATATAGGGATAAAATGGATTTCATAAAAGACTGAAACCTGCTCTTAAACGCAAAGTAGTTAAAGCAAATGGAAGACATTATGAAGAGTAAACAAAAAATGCCAGAGTTGCCTGAGAAAACAAAATAAATTATTATTCTGAAATGTGCAAATATTTGGAATTAGAAAGCCAAAGTGGAAGAATATACTTGGCATATATCAGCAGAATGATGGGAAAAAGTCAAGTCTTAATTAGCAATAATGAAGTAATCACAGATTAAATATTGAATGATCCAAGAAGCATCAAATGAAGGTGATGTACAGACACTCTACCATAAATAGCTGGTAGACATTCAACTCTTTCTGCTTTTAAAAAATAATTATCTTATTGGGGGGCTCTTATAGATATTATAACAATCCACAATTCAATTGTAATGAATGCCCTTGTACATATGCTGCCATCATAATTTCTAAAGCTTTTTTTTTCTACTTGAGCCCTTGGTATCAGCTCCTCTTTTTTGTCATGGAGCAGTGAACTCCCTCATCATCCCTCATGCTCATCTCATCCTTCCACCCTTATAAATCCTTGCACGATTACATATTATTATTGTTATTTCTAATCTTACACCATTCTTTGTCTCACTTCACTCACATTTCTACTATTCCCCACCCCAGGGGGTATATATCCAACCTTTTGATTGATTCCCTTTTCGCCCCATTCCCCCTCTCGTCCTTTTCCCTGCCCTACTAGTATCACTCTTCTCACTACTCTTCCTTAGGGTGTTATCTGCCATAGATTCCATGTGTCCCAAACTGTTATCTGTACCAAGGATCATATGACAGTCTTGCCAGATTTGTGAAAAGGAGCTGGATCACAAGAGTGGTGGGGGGGGGGGCGGGGAGAGACAGCATTCAAGAACTGCAGGAAGGTCATGGGTTTCATTGATGCTATCCTGAACCCTTGTTGAATCCTCTCTTCCTGATGACCCTTCTGTGAGGAATATCCAATTGTCTACAGAGGGCTTTGGGTCTCCACTCTGACCCCTCTCTTTTGTATTCATATAATTGCTTGTTAGGGGGCTTTGATACATGATACTTGATTCCATGGGCACCTCATGATCACAAAGGCTGGTGGGTTTCTTCCATGGAGGCTTTGTCTGTCTGCTAACATAATACTTAACATATAAATATGTAATTTGACCTATATCCCTATCTTGCTCTGAGAGAGATGTCATCTTCAGGGTTTGATGGGCCATGATGACTCTCTCTCTCTCTCTCTCTCTCTCTCTCTCTCTCTCTCTCTCTCTCTCTCTCTCTCCCCCCCCTCCCTCCCTCTCTTCTTCTCCCTCTCCCTTTCCCTGTTAGTTTATCCTTATGTGGTCTGGAGAGACCCACTACTCTCCCCCCAGCTGTCCTCTGTATTACATTCTTCTGGGGAGGGGGGGTCAACATATCTCAGCTAGGGTCCAGCCCTACAGTCTTCTGTTAGTTTACTGCTCCATGACAATATGTTTCCTTCAAGACTTGGCACTCTGGGATGAGGTCTGGTCTGGTCCCTCTGGTCTGGTCCCTCTGGTCCCTCTCTCCCTTTCCTGTGGATACCTTCTCCATGGGTGGATTTGTGCGCTGTTCCCCCACAGCGCTTATCACCTCCCCCCCCTCCCCACTCCTGGAGTGCAACCTGGAAATTATACATGAAGTAGCTAGTTTATCCTCTGTGCCCATTGTACATTTATAGCTTACCTCAGTGTACTCATATTATACCTGTCCCTTTGTTCTTGGCTACCTTCGCTAAACATAATTTCCTCCAACTCTTCCCATGAGTCAAAGTGCTTCATGTTTTTGTCTCTATTTTTAGGACTCCATAGTACTCTATTGTGCATGGCACACACACACACACACACCACAGATTTTTGAATCCATTCATCAATTGATGGACAGTTAGACTGTCCAATTCTTTTCAGTTCTTCAAGATTGCAAACTGCACTGTGATGAACACTGAAGTGCAGATGTCTGTTTTTTACATCTTGGTTAATGTACATTAGGGAGGCTGCTGAATCATATGGTAGCTCGATTTCCATTAATTTTATGTATCACGGGATAGACTTCCATACTAGCTGCACATATCTACAGGACCACCAGCAGTGGATGAGAGTCCTTATATCACCACATCCCCTCCAGCACTCTTTTGACCCTTATTTTTGAATTGAGCTATATTTGTGGGTGTTAGGTGATATTTCTTAGTTGTTTTAATTTGCATTTCCATTATGGCTAATGATCAGGAACTTTTTCTCATATATTTATCAGCCATTTGGATTTCCACCCTTGTGAAAACTCTGTTCAGGTCTTTTGCCCATCTCTTCAGTGGGATATTTGGTTGTTTTCTTGTTGTAGGATGGCAGAGTATTATAGATTTCAGAAATAAGCCTTTTGTCTGATGTGTCATTGCTAAAAATGTTTTCTTAGTCTGTAGGCTCTCTTACTCTCTTGGCAATGTCTTTTGATATTTACATGTGTTTTTTCTTCAGTATCTCCCACTTTCCCAATATATTCCACTCTTCCATTTGTGCTCACTCTGTGTTTGTGCTCTTCCATATTCCTGATAGCCTACATATTGCCTGGGCCAATGTTTTTAAACTTGGCGCAATTCCCAGGTTGATAGCCATAATAATTTGGGGTATTACCTGATTGTTAATCTAGCCTGTGATCCACCTAAAATTTATTTTTGTGCATGAACTGAGGTGAAGGTCTTGCTTCATCTTTTTGTGGGTAGATATCCATTTCTTTTTCCAGCAGCACTTGTTGAAGAAGTCATCTGTTTCCCATTTGATGCTTTGGGCTCTTCTCAAAGATTAGTTGTTTGTGTGTTGATGTTTTCATTTCTGGATTTTCTGTTATTTTCCTTTGGTCTGAGTATCTGTTGTTATATCAGTGCCAAGCTGTTTTGGCCACTGTGGGCATTGAATAGGTGCTAACATTAGGGACAACTAGTCCTTTAACTTTGTACTTCTTCTAGAGGTGTTCTCTGATAATTAGGGGCTTCTTCACTCTCCACATAAAGTTGGTAATCTGTTCTTATGATTCCTTTAAAAAAAGATGTTGGTATTTGTATTGAGATAACATTAAATTTATATCGTGACTTGAGTAGAATTGACAACTTTACTATATTGAGTCTTCTGAACCAATGGCATGGGATGTTCTTCCATCTCGGTCACTTTCAGCTTATTATAACAGTGTTTTATATATTTTTCTTTTTCTTTGCATCACTGCCGTCTGGTGGGAGGCCCAGGCTTGCTCCTGGAGAGATGCTGCTGGACTTGAACCGCAAAGCCAGTGGGCCACAGTCCCGCACTCAACCACTATGCCACCAGGGCTCAGCCAGTATAATTTTTCTCAAACAAATCTCTCTCTCTCTCTCTCTCTCTCTCTGATTGGATCTACCCCTAGATGTTTAAATTTGTAGATGCCTATTGTGAAGGATGCTACTTTTTTTATCTCCTCTTCTGTGATCTCACCTGATGTATATAAAAATCCAGTAGACTTCTGTTTGCTAATCTTGTATCCTGCCATGCTGCCACATCCTTCTATCACTTTTAGCATTCCCCTTGTGGAACGTTTAGGAAGCAAAATATATAAAATCATATCATCTGCAAATGATCATAGTTTCACTGTTTCTTTCCCCAGATAAGTTCCCTTAATGTCTTTCCTTTGCTTTATGTTGTTAGCTAGTTGGATTTCCAGTATGATGCTGAAGAAAAGTGGGGACAAAGGGCATGCTTGTTTCGTCACCTTTTTCACTGGGAATGTTTTCATTGAGCCTGTGTAAATTCAAGCACATAGAGATCATCAGAATTCCCTCTCAGAAAATATGCAATAAAGCTAGAAATCAACCAAAGTACATTTTAAAAATAAGATCAAATAATTGGAGGATGCATAATTCCCTACTGAAAAATGAATGGATAATAACCCAGATCAGAGATGAATATAGGAAGTTTTTAGTAACCAATGAGAATGAGAATACAGCATGCCAAAATCTTTGAGGCACAGCAAAATTTTGTTATCAGAGGAAGCTATAAATATACACTTAAAAAAGGGAGAGATGTAATATACTGTCACAAAACCTCCAGCTATTAGAGCATATTCAACATAGTAATCCTACTAATAACAAAAGAAAAGAAATAATAAAAATCAAGGCAGAGATGAACAAATGGAAAAACAAGAAGATAACCCTTCCACAAAAAATATGCAGCAAAAGGCTGGTTCTTTGAAAGGCTTACTAGAACAGATAGTCCATTGGCAAAACTAAACAAAGAGTGGAAAGAACAAACATCAATAACCAGGATGAGACATGAACAGGGAGCATTATAAAGGACCCTAATGAAATTAAAAGGCTAATTATACAGTACTATGAAGACCTGTACTTCAATGAATTCCACAACTTGGAAGACATGAAAAAAATACTTGTAGAAACAGTTCCTCCCTATATTAACACAGGTGGATATCAAGAACCTCAATATACCCATAGCAATAGAAGATTTTTATAAGGTTTTCAAGGAATTACCAATTGGAAAAAAAACATGGGCCAAACATCCCCAGAGGATAATTAAAATTTGTAGATGTCTATTGTGAAGGATGTTACCTTTTTTATCTCCTCTTCTGTGATCTCACCTGATGTATATAAAAATCCAATAGACTTCTGTTTGCAGAAGAATGCACATCAATCAGTATTCAGAGAAGAATTGACATCAATCCTACACAAACTCTTTCAAAGCATAGAAAAAGTTGGCAAGCTTCCAAATTCTTTCTATATAGCTAGCATAACAATGATACCTAAAGAGGGCATGGATCCCACAAGAACTAAGACCGATATCTCTAATGAACATAGGTGCAAACATCCTTAACAAAATATTGACCATAAGAATGCAAACATATATAAAATGAATAATGTATTATGATCAAGTGGGATTCGTTCCAGGGTGCAGAAGTGGTTCAACACTCCAAAGTCCATCAACTTTATTTGTCACATTGACATGAAAAAGAAGAACCACACAATAAAAACAATAGATGCATAAAAAACATTCAACAATATCTTCAAGACATGCAAGGAGATAGGAATGGAAGGAAAATTCATCAATATATTACAAACTATATGTGAAAAACCAACAGCTAACATAGACATCAATGGAGAAAAGACATTCAATCATTTCAAGAGAGAGAGTATGATTTTAAAAATAGTACTGAAGTAAGAAGTCCTTGCTGCACTGAGGAATTATTGAAACATGATGGAGTACCAATTGAAATGCTTTAACAAGTAGATAAAACATTGTTAATTCCCACTGATCTATGTTAAGAAATTTGAAGACAGCTACCTGACAAACTAACTGGAAAAAGATCCATATTTGCACTCATTTCAAAGAAAAGTGAACCAACTGAATGCAGAAATTATTTTAAGTTATCAGTAATATCACAGGAAAATATTTAGGAAATTCTAACTAAACAGATACATACCCAGAGAAAGACAGGGAAGGGCGACATATTTGGTAATGTAAAGTGTCAATTATAAAGAAGAAGCCCTTCTATGAGTTGCATTGACTCAATGACTGTAACAATGGCTTTCCATATAGCAATTTCCTCAAATATAGCAGTTATTGAGAAAATAGCAAAAAACAATGGGTATTGCTTCATTCTGCTTTTTATAGGGTCCTTGTAAACTGGGAGCAACTCAATGACACCTGACAGCAACCCTCATTACCACTGCCATGGAGGGAATTCCAATTCCCAGGAACCCTGTGCATCAGAGCAGAACAGGCACTGGGATTTCCAAGACCATAATTTTTTTAGGGGAGTAGGATTTTCCATCTCTCTCCCCAGATCAGTTGGTGGTTTGGAACTGCTGGTCTGGCAGTTAGAAGCCCAACATGCAACTACTCTGCCCCATCGGGGATGATATGTATAAAGGTGAAATTCACTGACACCTGTATAATTGTGATCACAATGATGTGATATTTTAAAAACTGCACACTGCATTCTTTGCCTCCTTCTTTTCCTTCTCTGGTATTTTACCTTTCCAGACTGCATATATAGCACAGTGGTTGAACTCTTCAAACATGGTGATCTGATTTGGTCACTTACAAATGAGTAAATTTCCATGCTTCTATCTTGGCATTTCAGATTTCTAGATTTGACCAGAAAATTTGGTTTTCATTTCAGTCTTAATTTTTTTTAAAGTCAAGTGGTCTTCATTGCACCCTTTTAAGGTATTTCTCCACTTAGTCATTTTAGAAGAAAAATCCGTGTGTTATTTAATGTTACCTTCCAATTGAATTCACCAAAATCATTGAAAGTGCCACCATTTTAAGTTCTTAGTCACTTGATCTTGCTTCAAAATCCCCAATTAATTTCAATAGCAAATCAGGGTGTATATTTAATAGTGGGATCAAAGATGATATATTCTGTTCTCATTTCATAAACTTTATGCTATTATCCAAGGAATCATTTCCCCCAGAGGAAGACTGAAACAATTGTTGTGAAGGGTGCTTTGCATCAACTTCATTTTTAACTACTAATCTTAGAAACCTAATTAAATGTGCTATTTCTTGTTTCTCAATTTTTGAAAGTAAAAATCCAAAAAGAATCCTCCCTCACTTGTTCCAATTATTATGTCTAGTTTTGGTGCAGATTCAACACAATTGCATGTTGATTTCTCCAATAAACCAAACAAAATTTTTAGATTTTTTAAAAAGACCAATAGAAACTTAGTTATTTTATTTATAATAAAATTATGTTAGCTCTACTTGACAAGATTGCATTAGAACTAAGGCTTTGAAACCTGTCACAGGTCTTAAAAATAAAATTGCTTGAGTAGCTGAGGAGAACTGTATTAAAATGCAAATTTCCAGCTGTTAATATTTCTTCAAAAACCAATAATCCCTCAAGGCCACCAATATGTCATAATACTTAATGGAAAAATATCCCTTAGGCAGAATGGCCTTTCTGAGTTGACTTTTGATTAAACTTAAAATACTATATGGCAAAAAATTTTAAATAGAAAAAGGAACATAAATATAAGACTCAACTAAAATATTATTCAGGATGCAATCAAGTATGAGGGAAAGCAAGAGAAATCATATCACTGATTTGTAAGGAATCCACCCTGCTTGAAAATTAAAAGCCTACTGCTGTTGGGCTGATTCTTAGTCATCCACATCCTGTTGGAGAAAGGAATCCTGTTCCACATGGTTTCTGAGACTGTTCAATTCTTATGGAAGTACACAAGCTTATATTTTTCCTGAGACACCATGAGTGGTTTTGAACCACCAACCTCACAGTTGGCTGGCCCACACTTAACACTATACCACTGAAACTTAATATCATCAGGCTGATTCTGTGACTTTATAAGACAAAGTAGAACTGCTTCTTTGGGTTTCTAAGGCTGTAAATCTTTCCAGAAGCAGAGTTTTCATATTTCTACAGTGGAATGACTGGTGGATATAAACTACTGACTTGTGATTAACAGCCTACCTCATAATCATACCATTAGGGCTCCACTACACCATTATTGAATTAATAATTGGTAATATAAAGTATTTATGATAGGGAGAGTTTTGAGTAACATGCAGTTAATGGGTAACATTACAAAGACTGTGCATAAATATTAACTTGGTATATTTTAGTAGAGTTTTAGAATGCTAGAAAGGAAATTTTGTGAAGAGCGCAGGTGATGCTGTAAATAATATTTAATCTTCAAAAAGTTAAGCCCAGTTTTCCTAATATTTTCATTAAAAATTTTAAAGCCACAGAATAGTTGAAAGGTTTCCATTGTACAAAAGCAAATACCAAATAGAGTTTTATCCAAAAACTATACTTACATTTATGATAACTTAGGTATCTGTACATTTTAAGAAATATTCTTCTTCAGACGTGTTAGTGTGGGAGACTAGAGAAAACAATTCATGGAGACATTGAAATGTATGTAAGGGAGAGGTTTATATACAAGAGCAATTAAGGAAACACCCCAACCCAGTTCAATCCAAGACCATAACTCTGATATTAGCCCATCTGTCTGATACCAAAATATAAAGACTTCTTCAGAGTCACAAAACACATGCAACGAAGTCAAATTCAGGACAATCACAAAACAGTGTGTAGAAAGTCTTTGCATCCAGTGGCATTGTAAACATCGCAATGTTGGCAAGGTCTCTAGGTGGCTTCTTCAGCAACCCAGTGCTGCACCAGGATGGGTCCATGTGTCTTGTCAGCTGCTAGGTCTCCCAGGGTGTGATCAGAGAGTGCTCCACCTCCAAGCAGGAAACACCACATTTCCCAGAGTTCTCAGAAGACCATGCCCACCTAGATACGTCATTAGCTATGATCTTACTGACAAGCTAGACTCCATACCTACACTCCTAATCCTCAAGTTGACAGTTATATAACTACAGTTATATAAACTACAGTTACATAACAATTTATTTGGTGGTATATATTATATAGCTTCTACAAACTGGTCTTGAAGTGGAAAATGTACAGCAAATTCATTAGTCAATTAAACTAAGCGGTCAAATTTTAGAAGACTATCCTTCACACAAATTTTTCTAAACTTCATATTGTAAATAGTTACATTAGAATAATATCATCCAATGTTTAAGGAGTCCTCGTGGCAGATTGGACTACTAACCACAAGATCAGCTGTTCAATTCCATCGGGAGTAAGAGGAGAAAGCATGGGTTGTTTGCTCCTGAAAGATTTGCAGTCTCAGAAATCCAAATGGGACGATTCAAAGCATCATGCTGTAGGGTCCTTAAGAGTTCAAATCAGCTCAGAGGCACTAGATTTGGATTTGGTGTGGTTGAGGTGATTCAGTCAAATCTGAAGTCCACACCTTTCTGTGAATTTATCAAAAAAGAATCCAGATAATGCAAACCTAAAGATGGAGGTAACTTTTTAAAAATTTATCTCATGCTAAGCCAGATCAAGGACTCGATATTATTTGTTGAAAAATAAAGAAATCCAACTCACTGATCTCATTGAAATGAAATTTACTCTGCCTCTCAAAGTTGTATCTGCATAGTAGTTGCCCTTATTTTTAATCCAAGGCATTAGACACTCTAATGATTAATGGTAAAAGGAAAACAAATGATTGGTGTTGAAGTTGCAATCTGAATGCATATATAGAAAAAAGAAAATACATGAATTTGCTAGCTCCTAGACAATCTCCAGGTGCAGACGATTATAAATGGCCCACATTAAAAACATATAACAATTTAGAATGTAGCCATAATGTACCTGAAATATCCTAATAACTAATGCACATATAGAATTTAGTGAACCTCAGTGTATCAGTAAGATGCCCTCAAATTTTTATTTTATTTTACTTAAGTTCCACGGTAGTTCTATTGATTTGGCCTTGGCAAGCTAACGACAATGTCTGCCGTTCAAAACCACAGGCAGTTCTGAAGGATAAACATGAGACTGGCTGAAAATTTATTCGCAGAAACCCGATATATGCCAGATTGGGTTGTCTAGATAAACAAATCCAGTGACATTCTGTATATAAGAAAGAATTTTATATCAAGAAGTAAGTATATATTATGGAGGTATCGCAGCCCAGGGCAACTAACATGCTTTAGTCCAAAGCTATTCCAAAAGCCCTTCTTCAGATTAATGTAGCTATGTGTTCATGATGCAGAATGGAGTGCTGGAAAACAGGATGAGCACAAACCAGGGAGTGCAAAGTCGCATGGATCCTATGTAGGTAGAAACTCAGCGCCAACAACTCTGAGGTTGGCAGGAGAGCCTCAGCAAGCAGGAAGGCAAAGTCGCAGAAAAACAGAAGTTCCCAGGTTCCTGTCCCTGGTTGTCCCAGTTGGGCAGGATCTCGTTGTTCCAGGTGAGCACGGCATCCCCAATGTTCTCCTCAAGCTGGCACCACTCCTCCAGCTGCCTCCGCCGCCACTGGGCCTCCTTCAGCTCTTGCTTCTTGGCCTGGACCACCGTGTCCTCTTACTGCTGCTGGTGCCGCTGGGCTTCCTGGGCCAGCTTTGTGGGGAGGTTGGCGGGGCGGTCCTCCAGGATGAGAGTGGGTGGTGGAGAGGGGTAGATGCCCAGCTTCTTTCTCACACTCTGCCTGGGGGAGGGCGGCCTCCTGGGTGGTCCAGTCTGGACTTCATTTTCCTTTGGGATTTTCTTGAACTCTTTCTGAGCATTCTCTCAGAGCGGCACTTTTCCCAATAACTTCCACCCCAAGTCATTTTGTTTGTCAAGTCTTGCATTTTGCTTTCTAGCAAGCAAATTCCTAGCAAAGAAGTGGCCGAGTGGGCCCAGGAATCTGACCCTGCTGCTGCCCTCCATGGGCTCCTAGGTGCTATTGCACTGGGCAAGACTGCCTGCCTCCCTGGTGGAGCCCAGGGTGACATCGGTGAAGAATGGATCATCGTCGTTCTCCTGGGCCACAATGGCACTGGAGCTGTTGGTGACCAGGTCAAGAAGGTCCTCGGTGCTGAGGTCCGTGCCCAGTCTGGATCCATACCCCCCACAGACTGCTTATAAGCAGGCACACTCCCAAGGAGGCATGATCAGGCTGTACCTTGATTGACAGTTTGGATGTCATCCCTACATTGTCATACATCTTTAAGTTGACATAAAATCATCAAACTATTTATAAGGTCACTAAGAGCCAGAATCAGATCAATGAGAGTGGATTTGTTTTGGTAATATTACACTTGGGCAATTGAATAAGGATTTTTATACAGCATCTCACCTCTTTTAATGCTAAATAAGATGTGTTTTAAGATCTGTTTGTTCGAACTATTGTTCTTTCCTCTTTGTTTTTAAGGCAAATGGAAAGAATGTGTAAGTCATGTAAAAAATTAATTACAGATCAAATGAAAAAAATCAGGAAGTATATAATTTTGCATATTTATATGTATGGATCATTACAAAATAGACTAAGAATGAATTTGAAGTTTAACACTTTTATTTGTGAAAAATAAAATAATTTAGAATAGGTCCCAATTCGTAAGACAGAAAGCTTGTGAATAACCCTTGTGCTTTCTTGGTATTTCCCCAAATAAAAAAGTTGTTGATTTTTTAATGAAATAAAAAAAATAAATGTTTATGTAGAAAATTAAGTAAAAATACTACATATTAAACTCTGTTAGGGTTGTACAGTCTCATTCCTAAAGCTATCTAATCAGTTCTCAGTTTCACAGCCCACTATAGAGAGCAGCATGAGGTTGGAAGAATTATGATAGCCGTTCAAAAATTCCACATATCTGACCTATCACTGTTTTCAGAAAATTTGATAAGTCGTTCTGGCAATTTCTTATTTCTGACTCAATGGTTATTGCACATATCAGTGAAAGTTTTTTCCATTCTAAATTATTTCAAAAATATGAAGAAACCCTGAAATAATCCTTCTAAAGGTGATCACCCATCTTTCATGGATGTGAAGTGTACCTTTCCTTTTTGTAGTCTGGCTACAGGTCTCTGATTTGCTGAGCAGATAGCTGCTCTCTCTAGAAGATTAATTTGAAGCATTAAGACAAAAATAGACTGAAAATAAAATTATGAAACTCACACAAACTCAACACACATATCAACAGAGATAGCAAAACAACCAAGACAGAAGATAGGAGGCAAAAGCAATGAATCCACAGATAGGGACAGTAACTTCAAATGTAGATGACCCCAACTATCCCATTAAAATACAGAGATTAGCAGACTGACTTGGAAAACAGAACCTGCCAATCTGTTGCCTGCAAGAGACACATTTTAATCTTGAAGACAAAGATAGACAAAGAATAAAAGGCTGGCGGAAAATATACCAAATAGCAACTTGAAAATAAAGCAGAGGTTGCAATCCTAATCTCTGACAAATTTGATGCCAAGGTGAAAACCAGAACACGAGACAAGAAGGGGCACAATATAAAGCTCAAGAATGAGTAGGCCAGGAACCAGTGAACATAATAAATAGATACTCACATGATGAAAGACTCATGAAATTCATCAAACTATTCAAAAGCTGGCAGAAGACATCACAGCCACAACAATCCCAGTCGTTGACTTTAATACAGCCCTATCAGCGAAAGACAGTGCTGGGGAAGAAGCGGAGTCAGGAGCAACTGGACCTGCTCGATACTTGTTGAACTTTCAGAGTCAAGAGAAGACCCTCTGCTACTGGAGAGCCAGTTCTTTGTAGCAAAAGGAGAGAAATAATAAAACCCAGGCAGAGGTAAGCAAGTGGGAAGAAAGGAGAGCAATGCAAAGCAGCCAAGGGAGCAAAGAAGCGGCTCTTTGAAAGGATCAGCGGGATCAACAAACCGCAGACAACTTAGCCAAGAAAAGGAAGCAGCAGGCATTGCCAGCCAGGCGGAGGGGCGAAATAGCGAAGTCACGACAGACCTCAACAAGTTTAAAGAGCTAATGACAAAGTACTATGAAAGTCTGTGCTCCAATGAATTCAACAACATGGAAGACATGGACCACTCCTTGGGAAAACAAGCCCCCTTTAGGTTATCCCAGATAGAGATCAAGAAACCCAACAGACCCACAGCCAAAGAAGAAATAGATACAGTCATCAAGAAACTTATGGTGGAAAAAGCTCCTGGACTACAAGGCTTCACGGAACAATTCTCCCAAGAATTTAAGGAGGGGCTGACGCTAACCCTCCACAAACTATTCCAGAGCATAGAACAACCGTTTCACACAGGTTGCTGAAGACCAGCGGAAAACATGTATTTCTGATAGCCTTAGGAACCCAGACACTCCAGGTGGGTTCACCCCCATGCAGATCCACCCACATACAAGTATCAACATGAAGACTGCTATGCATGCTATACCTTGCTTCTAGGCAAAATTTCATTTATTTTTAATTTGAAAGAAATATTTTACAATATATAATTACAGATATTTTGCGATTAATCACTGTGCTTTAATTATGTTCAATTTGCAACAATGAAAATATATCTTGCATATCAGATATTTACATTATGATTCATAACAGTAGCAAAATTATAATTATGAAGAAGCAACAAAATGATTTTATGGTAGGGGTTACCACAAAATGAGGAAATGTATTAAAGGCTCTTGGCATTAGGAAGGTTGAGAACCACTGCATTAAAGTCATCTGACTGGGAGAGCAGGAGTTGAAACTATTACTATTTGCAAATCAAATTATTCTGCAGAGTGAAATTCCCCAAAGCTCCACAATAGTGGTGCTGACAGTGATAGAGAAATATGCAAGTACGGTATGATACCAAAAAAAAAAAAACAACAACACAGAAATCTATTGGCTTGCTATACACTTGAACAAGACCATGGAAGTGGAAATTAAGAAGGCAGTATACTTCACAATAGCCAAGAACAAATTGAAATATCTAGGCATATATTTAGCCAAAAAAAAAAAAAAACCAAAAGACTTATACAAGGAATACTACAGTACCTTACTACCAGAAACCAAAAGTGACCTCCACAAATGGAAGACTCTACCATGCTTATGGATCAGAAGACTCAATCTAGTGAAGGTGTCCATCTTAACCAAGACACAGCATAAGTTTAATACTATCCTGATTAAAATGCCAACAAAATTCTTCATTGGAAAAACTGACCACCAGTTTCATGTGGAGTGGAAAGAAGTCCCAAATTATCAGAGAACTCCTACAGAAGGACAAAGCCAGAGAGCTCACTTTATCTGACTTCAACACCTACTACACAGACACAGTGGTCAAAACAGCATAGTACTGGAATAATGATAGATACTCAGACAAAAGAAAAAGAACAGAAAGCCTAGAAATAAAACCATTATCACATAAACAAATTATCTTTGACAAGGTCCCAGGAAACATCAAGTGAGAAGTGGAGGCTCTTTTTAACAAATGATGTTGGAAACAATGGATAGCCACCTCTAAGCAAATGAAATAAGAATCTTACTTCATTGCATGCACAAGGAAAAACTCAAGGTGTATCACAGACCTACAAGTAAAATCCCAAACTATCAGGACCAACAACGAAGGTGAGTTAGTCCAGGTAGACTAGAGGAACAAATTCAAGGACACACATATAGATATAAGGAAAGGGTTTATATACAAAAGGAATGTGACACTAAGAAGGCGTCCCAATCCAGTCCAGTACAAAGTCATAAGTCTGAAATTAACTCATATGCCCAAAATAAGTCTATAAAGTAAAGTCCTCTTCCAACTCTTGAAGTCACAGTCAGTGGGTGCAGAATCCTGGTGCAAGCAGGGCACCTTGCCTCGAGGGCTCAGGGTCCATCAACAGCAGAAACAACTCAGTGTTGGCAGAGGTCTCCATCTGGCCGCCCCAGCTTCAGAGGTCTGGCTCCATCAGGGCAAAGCTGTGTGGTCTCTCCACCGGCTCCTCCAGCTTCTCAAACGCTGCCAGCTTGTCTTGTCTATGATTAATCGGCTCGGAAACTAACTCCCAACAACTGGGAAAGATAGCTTCTCATCTTCACGAGGGAAATATCATGTGATTTCCCAGGAGTCTCAGGTAAAAGTCATGCCCACAGAGAGGTCTCATTGGCTACTCAATGGCTATCTCCAGATTAACATGCTAGACTCCACCCCTATATTTCAATCATAAAATTAACATAAGCACATGACTGCCACAGAAGGAATCAGGACAAACCTAAGAATCTTGGCTCAGGGCATACATAGGCTAAAAGGCAACAGAGGAGGGTACACGCACAGATGAACCTGAAATTGACAAGTGGGTTATACTAAGGAGAAAACACCTGTATGCATCAAAAATGTGCAACAAGAGAGTAACACAAGAACACACCAACTGGGAGA
Source organism: Nesogale talazaci (assembly GCA_004026705.1). Taxonomy (NCBI): domain Eukaryota; kingdom Metazoa; phylum Chordata; class Mammalia; order Afrosoricida; family Tenrecidae; genus Nesogale; species Nesogale talazaci. Next base: position 233,577 of record PVJH01000032.1, on the reverse strand, counting down.
GGATTTTTAGCAATGAAAAAGCAGAAAAGGAGCTTATTACTAAAATCTACAATAAAAAAGAGAACTGCTAACCCTCTGAGGAAGTGGGCAAAAGACCTGAAACAAAGTTGTACTAAGGAGGAGATCTGAATTGCCAATTAACATGAGAGAAAATACTCCTGATCATCAACGATCAGAGAAAAGCAAATTAAAACAACCATGAGATACCATCTGACATCCTTGAGGATAACCCAAGTCAGAAACTTAGAGAATGACCAATATTAGAGGGGATGTGGAAGGTTAAGAACTCTCCTCTACTACTGCTTGCTGTGTAGATATGTACAGCCTCTGTGGAAAGTATTCTGGTGGTAATTAATGCAAATAGAAATTGAGCTACCCTATGGCTGTTCTGTCCATCTATTGAGAATATACCCAGAATAGGTAAGAAATAGACCACAGCTATTCAATCTGTATTCCAGTACTTATTATGGTGCAATTCACAATCACAAATAATTAGGAAAAAACTAAATTTCCATTGATAGATGAGTGGATTCGAAAACGACACATGCACAACATGGAGTATTATGCATCTATAAAAAATGATCACATGAAGCACATTATCTCATGGGAAGAGTTGGAAGAAATTATGCTAAGCAAAGTTAGACAATCACAAAAGGACAAGTACAACATGAATCTTCTGAGGTAAGTATAATCAGCACAGTAGATATAGAAGAAAATTCACTTATATCTTATACTATATGGTTTGAGGTATAGGCAGTCAGGTGGGGGACAGACCAAAACCAAAGATGTAAATGTTATTCCCACACAAAGAAGGGGAAAAGTAGAGAGAGAAAAGCAAGGAAAAGGGGAGAGCTTGGCACTGGGGGAGTAGGAAACTAGCTCACTCAAGGGGAAAGTATTTGGTTGTGGCTTTATAGAATCAGTAGTGCACATTCAGACCCTACCACAGCACATCAAATGTAACCAAATGTAATCAAATGGAGCAACTCATGAAAAGAGAGGGCACAGCCTGGCCCCAATCAGAGCTAAAATGACCCCCTCCCTAGAAGTGTGTGATACAGAGGACAACACTCAGCCTAAAGATTGTGGAGAGAGGCTGGCATGCCATGCCACACAGATGTAAATCATTAAGAGAAAAGAAAGTGAGGGTCTACATCCCATATTGGCACACTAAGCCCAGAGGACAACATCCCTGCATGGAGCTGCTAAAGCTCAGAGAAGACTGTAGAACTGACAATAGCAGAAGACATGCTATCCTCTCACTGGAGCATACTGTGACAGAAATACGGGGGATACACAGCAAGGAGTTACACAGCAAGGATACACACACACACACACACACACACAGCAGGGCAAATAAAGAAGGAAACATAACAGATCAGCAACAGGAGCCAAAAATCCCCTGAGAAGCCCCCAAACGAGACTTCAGACTAGGATAGGTGGTTTCAAAAATTCCCCCTGGACCAGTGGGGAGATTGTCATAAAGGTCAGTAGAGAGACCTGGAACAACCATATATATATATTCATGTGTAAGCAAGTTTTTCAGCATACTTTTAATGCAGTTTTTGTAGTAAAAGTAGGTGGCTTGGCTAATATTCAGGTCAGCTTATATTTGAGTATATATGGTATGCTGCTTTTTACTTATCTCTAGTTATTCTCTTTTTCTCTCTCTTTTTTGTTTTGTTTGTTATTGTTGATGAGGCCTAGGAGAAGCAAGCTCAAGGAGAAAGCAACAGGACTGGAGGGTCCATGGGAATTGGGGTATGAGGAGGCAGGAGAAAGGAGTGGTGAGCAAACAATGCCATAGACAAGGGAACAACTAGGAAGTTGACATCAACAACAAAGAGGATGTAGAGAGCAACAGCAAAATAACTGAGAGGAATTCCTGAGAGACAGAAGAAGGGCAAGCCTGATAATGGGGCAGAAAGAAGTTAAAAGGAAACAGAGGAACAATCTAGGAAGCAAAGCTAGGGATAGATTTATAGACATAATTGTGCATATGCAAATACATAATTCATAAAATTTGCTATTAGCCTATGCACTTATAATTGTATGGCAATACCCTGAGGTAGTAGGCAGACTTTGGACCTTTGCTCTAGCCTTGCATCAATGGAAGAACACTTTGTTCTAATAACCTGGCATTCTGTTATGCTCACCTATCCAGCATGATCACTAAAGACAAAATGGGTTTATAAGCAAATATGGTGAAGAAAGCAGATGGTTCCCAGCTATCAAAGGATATAGTACCTGGGATATTAAAGACTTGAAGTTAAACAAGCATCCATCTAACAGAGAAGCAACAACCCACATGGAAGAAGCACACTAGCCTGGATGATCTTATGGTGTCAACAGGTTCAGGTAAGAAGCATCAGAAGACCCAAAGCAAACAAACAATCCATATTGTTGAGAAAGAGCGGTGTTGGAGCAGAGATCCAAAAACCATCTGTAGACATCCCCTCACAGTAGGGTAACAAGAAAGGCATGAGGCAGTCAAGGTGCAGTAGAACACCAATGAAACACACATTATTCCTCTGTTTCCTTGAGGCTTCTTCACTCCCCACCATCATGACCCCAGTGAACTGTGGGTTAGACAGAAGCATGAATACAGGTTAAAATAAGAAATAAGAGTGCACAACATTGGAATCCAGGAATAGGAATTGGAGTAGCAAAACCAGCAGGTTAGGGAGAAGGGGAGGAAGGGTGAGCTGATCACAATGATCGGCACATAACCACACCACACCCCAGAGGGGGGGGAAACAACAGAAACCATGGCGAAAGGGAGACACAATGATGTAGAAAATGAAAATTATAATGATGCATAGTTTATCATGGGGTCACAAGGTGGAGTGCGGAGGGAAGGAAAACAAGAGCTGATACTAAGGGCTCAAATCAAAAGTTAATGATTAGAAAATAATGATGGCAACATATGTACAAATATGCTTGATACAATTGATAGATTGATATAAGAGCTGTAAGAGCCCCTAATAAAATGATTTTTTATTTAAAGATATTTTAAGAGTACTTTATAATAAGCTGTGGAGATCACCTGTGTTCTTTGAAAAAAAAAACAATCAAGAAGACTCCTGTAATGAATTAAAATAGTCATGAGAACTCTATCAGCTAATTTTTCTGCCTAGGATTGTTACTGGATCAGCCAGTCACTTTGAAAGCCACTGCTTTGATTGAACCTTTCCTTGTAGGCAATTTAATGTTAAGCGTATTGCTCAGAGAATTTGTCTTCACCCACTCACTGGTCACAGAGACACATTCAAACACAGTTTGTTTGGAGTAAAATTGTGTCCACATGAATTGGAAACCTGGTTGTAGTTATTTTGATTTATGCTTATATGACAATTTCCAGTTCATGATGATGAATAAAATTGCACTTTAGTTATTCATTAGCAAATAAATAAGTTATTGATGATTTCAGATTTTCTCAAATTAGAGAAATACATACTATGAATGAAACAAATCCAATGTTCTGGGGTTTAGGTTCATAAACTCAAGCTCTGTATTTAAAAGCACTTTTACCTGTTGTAAAGGTAATCCTTTGTTTACTCAATGTCGATGTAGACCCTAACTACTTTCCCCCAACTGGTACTTTTCTAATTCCTCAGAAGATCCTATCTCCATATTTTCACAGAGTTCTATTGGTGCAACAATTGAGTACTCAACCAAAAGGTTGATAGTTTGTGAACTCTGCTTCAGTAAAGTTAGCCTTAGAAACCTATAGAGCCAGTTATACCCTGTCCCATGTATCACTGTGTCAGAATTGACCCCACAGCAGTGAGTTTTGTTTTTTGGGTGACATTTGGACAAATGATCTGGTAATCAGCTTTCATAAAATTGAAGCAAAACTAAAAAAAAAAATAATTAAAAAAATTGAAACAGTACTGCAAATAAAATCCCTTAAGGGATAACCCTATTTTGTCACATAAGGCCTCTGAGGGTTGAAATAAAGTGGAACCCAGCATCATCATTTCTAATTGGGATTTTGTTTCAAAGGACTAAAGATCCCTTCCCTATCCTACTATAAAGTGGGGCTTCATTTCCACATAAAGACTAGTAAACAAAATCTAGCCACTCAAATTTTCCTCATGCATACATAATGAATACATACATATTCCTCATACAAATACATACATATTTCCTCATGAATACATACATATTCAAGACTGTTTCCTTTCAGAAAAAATTGATCTATCATGCTCCCGTCAAGTGTTTCATAGAATATGCACAAGCAGTTGAAGAGGTTCTTCATTAGGGTCATGCTATCATAATGGATAAATACATACTTTGTTTTTTTGTTTAAATAATTATTAATGGAAAAATAGACAAAAATCTCACACAAACTTCTAAAATTATAATACAAATCACTAGTAAAACTGTCACATCTCAAAGTTGCTTTATAAGCATAGTTTTGTGCTGCTAGGGAAGTTTTTAAGCTCTGCCTTCTAAAATACTTTTTAAAAAATATTTCTATTCATATACCTTGCTGGGCAGCTGCATGCCTGGCAGGATTCTTTAGTTCTCAACTAATTGTCAAAAATCTTTGTAGGAAGATGGATTTGCAGCATTTTAATATTTCAGATTATGTGTGTAATCTCGCCTATCTGAGGGCTGTTGGACAGAAGCAACTCAACGTTCAATGTGTCAAATGGTATAATTAATGTGAAACTAGATTTTATTGTTATATTTTTCTTAGAGCCCCCTGGTGCTTGCATATTAGCATCCGAGCAAATTTCATTATTTTTTCTGTTTGTTATTATGTTCAGAACACTTAATCTTTTTTATACATCCAAACAAGAATAGCATTCTTTCATTTTCCAAATGGTTCTTGAAGAGATTGTGTATTCTCAAAGTCATATTAAATCCTAGATTGAGGAATAAAGTTTTGTTTTCCTAATTAATTTAATTTTCTTATGCATATTTTCTCTGTCTACATTTTCCCCTCATTCCATGCTTAGTTAGGTTTCTAAACAGAAACTGAACAAGAGGAAAAATAAAATGCAGTGTGTCAAAATGAACACGCTCTGATAGGACAACATATAAGTGCACACATTTATTTACATGTAAGAAATATGCACATGTTAGTGCGCATATTGTATTAATTGATAATGTTTCATTGCTTCTCCATTTAAAAAATCTATTTTATGTCTGTTTTTCACAGATTGATTGTGTGCCGAAATCATCCACGTAATTACACCTTGACCAAATGCCTCTAGAATTACTTATATTTACTATGTGGATAGAGTGTTAAGAGAAGGAGCAAAAATTCTATTGTGAATATATATCCATTTATAGCTAGAGAAATCTACTGTTTGCTGCAATTTAGCTATATCTGGAAGAGGCTGGTAAATATCGGATATTGCCTAAATATGATTTTATTCAGAGTAATCTATCATGGAAAATGAAGAGATCATTTCATGATCTGATTCTACTTGTATAGCTGTGAAGCAAACATTATAAATCATTTACCCTGGGCTTAGGTCATTAAAACGAAGAGCAAAATCATTGAACTACTGTTGCTTGTGATAGCATGCTTGAAAAGAAGGGAGAGCTAGTTCTTTCATTTTTGTCCTTTTTTTAGGAAGCAATGATATTTAAACAAAAACACATTTCTTATGATGCCTTGCATGCAGCAGAAACCTACTATAATTTTTTAATTGCCATTCACTAATCTTTTGTGAATATCTTATATCCCAATTCCAAAGACTAACTGCCCAAGAAGAACAAAATTAGCATTCCTTTTTCTAGATATTGTGACGGATGTTGTACTTCATGAGGTTTATTCAAATTCCTACCCCTTCCCCCAGTAGCTTAATTTTAAAAACTGAACTGCTTTCCTGTAATTGTTTATTCTATAATACAGTTTATCAGTAGTTGCGTAGTACCCATTTCTCAGTGAAGAAAGGGCATTGTTTGTGGTAAAACAAGGATTCCGTTCTTCTATATAGCTGCTTGGCAAATAATTCTGGCAAGAAAACCCACCATGAAAACTCATGTTGCTCATTTCCCAAGCCCTTGGGTGCGGAGCACAAAAAGAAGTGAAGAAAAGTGGGGATAATTTATCTTGTTGCGTTCTATTTAAATGGTGTAGCATTCCTTTGTTGTCTCCTTGAGGGCAGTAGTGAAAGAATAAAAGGATGTAAAGAGTATCAAACTGAGAATCAACATTTTGACTTTAATTGAAATTCGAAATGCGGCTACTGCACAGACACGATTCTGTTGTCTATGTGAACAGAACAGTGGTTTAGAGGGAAACCCAGGAAGAAGCAACCTCACAGTTGAAGAAATAAGAGATCCTCTATTCCCAAAGATTTAAGTCTCTATATATGAGACCTTGTCCTAATATTTCATTTAGTCATGATCCTGATAGCTTAATTTTGAATTTCCTTGGTACCCTCAAGTTTGAATCTCCCTAAATGAAATGCTCCTTAAATACAACCTAGAAGTGGTTATGAGAGTAAATGAACAATATTAAATACAAGGGACCCTTGAAAAACATGGCCCTTAGGGATTAAGCCAACTTTCAGACTCTGAACAGTTCTGGCCAGAACTGTTAAATAACTTAAAAACCTTTCATTCCCAGGAGTCATCTTCCGGTCATTTTCAATACTGCTTAAAAGATTTGTGATCTTTAGTTTATAAATGCGCCAGTATCTGGACTAAGAAGTTAAGGGTCTCCTTAGTATGGCAGCAAGACTCTCTCTGAGGACGGAAAGTCTTTTCATGGCTTCACATTGTCCTGGCACAAAGTTTCCAGTTTTTGGAACATGAAGTTTCCAGTTCCCCTCATCCTCTCTCTTCCTTCAATGGTTGCAAGCAGTCTTTTTCAAAGTGTATTCATTAAAGACTCTTAGATAATTCAGATAAATTAAGAACACAAATGTATTAACATCACTTTAGCCAACATAAATAAAATGCACATAAGCGTTTAAGAAGCAAAATTACATGAGGGTTAAAGGAACCAAAGTATCAACATCAGCATAAAACTAAATTAGTTGATAAGCCAAATAAAAGAAATGTGAAAAAGATTATCAATATAGAACTGGATTTCTGAAGAATGTCCTGGCTTAGGGAAAGATAGATATGCCCTAATCTGCAGGAACATGCATGAGAAAACAGCCTGAAAGTGAGCTGTCAGGTAAAATTTGATAAATATGGGCACATTAATAAGAAGAAATTGACCAGTTGCTTTATCTTTATTATTTCTTTCTGTGTGCAAGGGCCCACACACAGGCTTGGTGTTAGGCTGCTTTGTTGTCCATTCCCTAGGTTTTGCCAGTGGGAATTTATGTAATTGATTTTTTTACTTTCATGTTTTTATAGATGCTTTAAGGCAATGGGTTTTTCTCTGTTACTCCCTAAGTGCGGCACATAGATTCTGTTACACAATGTCTCCATTATCATTGCAATTTATGAAATCTAGTAATTTCTTTTGTGTTTCCTTTTTTACCCAGGGGTTATTGAATAACGGGGTTTTGTTTTTCCAAAGGGAAAAGCTGTGTTTGCCCATGTGCATGTGTTTAAAAAGGAGCCAACATTAAAAACTAGAAGAATATATATTAGTAACATATTTTAATAATACGATATCTTAACAGTACACACAATACACGGTCTAGGACAGGTTAAGCAAAGAAAAATAAGCAAAAGCAGCTATTAGGAAGCCTCATATGCAGTTTAAGTTGCTGAATACAAAAATGATGATCTGAAATGTAAACCCCCACCTATTTCACAATAATGTGTTTTAAAAATGAGAATTTTAAGACCTTCTTTTCTCTCTCATCAGTGAATGTCTTTTGCAGCATTTCAACTTATGAATTTTATAGGACTTTCTTTGTGACCTGATACATAGATTTCATTAATATTTCCATTGCTCTTGGAAATATATATTTTAAATAAAGAATAGGGTATGTGTGTAAACAATGCATGTATAGCATGTATACATATATGTAAGGCATAAAAGTGGGTGGGCTGATATCCTATCTTGTTGACTTTATTGTTCAGTCGTTTTTTTGCGGCATCACTGCCATGGTGGGAGTAGGAAGTGTTCAATTCTTCTATATTCTTCCCCCCCCCCCCCTTAAAACATTGCATTGTGTAAAAGATGGAGATTAACATTTCAGATCATCATTTTTGCATTCAACCACTTAAACTGCCTATTAAGCTTCCTAATAGCTGTTCTTGCTTATTATTCTTTGCTTAACCTGTCTTATCCTGAGTGTGGTATGAACTGTGTTAAAATCTTATTACAAACACATATTCTTCTTGCTTTTAATGCTAACCCATTTAACTGCCTTCTTTATTCATGGCTGCTGGATTACTGGGTACATGATATATATTAATTATTTATCCAAACTGTAGAATGTGACTTTTAACATTAAGACTGTTCCCTTTCACAGTTACTAATTTACCTGAGTTATTCTTTTCATGATTTCATGAGGACAACCCCTATTTTTCTCATTGGATTACTATCTAAAGGATGTCAAAAAGTTTGTGTAAAAATTCTATTATACTTTCATCCCATTTTTTTCCAGTTTAAAGCTCCCTGGTACTTTTTACCACTTGTTTTTCTGCTTTTCATAAATGATTGCTTATTTGATGCTGGAATCTACATCAAGGGTATTTTAAACCGTGGCAGGGTGGCCACGATGCTCGGGTTTCTGCAGAGTTTCCAGGCAGTCTAGGAAGAAGACGTGGCTATCTACTTCTGAAAATGTTGGCTAATGAAAAATTCAAGAATAGCAGTGGAGTGCTGCCTGATAGAGTGCCAGCACATGAACCTTGCAGGATGAAGGCTCTCAAAATTTACCTGGGGAGAAGCTGCCCCATCAAATGAAATGAAGGAACATGTGTATGAATTGCTTAATGTTAAACTGATGGCTTGATAAATGTTCACTCAATTAATAGTAAACCATTTTGAAGATAAGAAAAGAGAGACACAAATAATGTATTATAAGGTAATATGCAAATACAGATTTAGAAAACCAAAATGGTAGCAAATTCTCAGCATTTCTCAAGTTGGAAGAAAGGAAGGAAATAATCACTCCTCAAGTTACAGTATTTGAATGAGAAATTACAATATTTGAATGACTATATGAGCAAACTATTGAATTAGGTAGGAAGTACCAAAAAAGGAGAGAAAAGGATGACAAAAAGCCACCATAGCAAAAAGAAGTTGCTATGGACTTCATTTTACTTCAGACCGCAATTGATGCCTACAAAATTAGCAGTGAGGGAATCAAATAACAGTACAACCTTACTAGTAACAGAAGACTTTTGCTGCTGATTTGCCAAAATATAATAGCATACTATATTCTGCAATAACATACTGTATTCTAAATATGTAATTGCATTTGGTAAACTGGCAACAAAAGACTTCTTCAAATAATTAAAAAAAAAAGATGTTACTTTGAGGAATAAGAGATGCCTGACCTGAATCATGATATTTTCAATCACCTCATATACATATGAAAGTTGTCCGGTGAACAAGAAAGACCTGGGGAGAATTGATGCATTTGAAACATGTCACTGATGAATATTGAATATACTGTGAACTAACAGAAGAAAGATCAAATCTGTTTTAGAAGTAAAGTTAAAATAGTCATTTTATCTCATATATGTTGGTCATGTTACCAGGAGGAATCAGTAACTGTGGAAGGACATCGTGCTTGCTAAAGCATAGAGTGAGTGGCAGAGAGAAAGATCTTTACAAGATCAAGTGACATGGTGACTTCAGTAATGATGTGGCAGTCATGTGCTTATGTTCATTTTATGATTGAAATGTAGGGGTGGAGTCTAGCCTGTTAATCTGGAGATAGCTATTGAGTAGACAATGAGGCCTCTCTGTGGGCATGGCTTTCTCCTGAGACTTCTGGGAAATCTCGCGATATTTCCCTCGTGAAGATGAGAAGCTATCTTCCCCAGTTGTTGGGAGTTAATCTCAGAAACGAGCAATCATGGAAAAGAGAAGCTGGCAGCATCCAAGAAACTGGAGGAGCCAGCAGAGAGACCACACGGCCTTGCCCTGATGGAGCCAGACCTGGAAGCTGGGGCGGCCACATGGAGATATCTGCCAGCCATGAGTTGCTTCTGCTGTTGATGGACCCTGAGCCCTGGAAGTGAAGAGCCATGTGGAAACCCCTGCCAGCACCGGGATTCTGACCAGTGACCAGTCACTGACAAGTGACTTCATGAATCGGAAGGAAACTATATAGACTGATTTCGGGCATATGAGTTAATGTTGGACTTAAGACTTTGAACTAGACTGGGTTCAATGTCCTGTTCATCCTGAATATAAACCTTTTCCTTATACCTATATGCATGTCTATGAAATTAGTTCCTCTAGTCTGCCCATACTAACACAAATGGTCTCCCACATGAAACCAATTTTGAGGTTGGCACAGGGTTGGGCACTTCCATTCTGTTGTACAGAGTTGGTATGAATCAGAACTGAATGGATGGCACCTGACAAAAAATTAAATAAATTAAAGCTTTTATTTATTGACTTAGCTTTTTACAGTTTTTTTAAATGTCATTATATTCTAAATATATTATTTGTATAATATTTACTGAGTTTCTTCCTTTATGTGATGTTGTCTTTTACTTATTCTCAATTTTTTTTCTGGAAACTAGGAAGGTCTGTATATTTATTGTATTAGGTATTTTTATTCCTGTAATATTTATGTTTTTACCGTATTTTTAATTACTTTATTTTTGCCATATTCTCATTTATTCTAGTCTTTTAGCCTGGAGTTTACTATCTAGTTCCTTAGTCCAGAATTCACCATCACTGACTGCATAAAATATCAATGAATTTTTCCACTTTTCTTTCATGTGTGAATCTTTTATTTTACATTCTTTAGAATATATAAAACTTCTTATTAATTTTGATTTTCTCTATATTGGAATACTGCTTAAGGAGTTTAACCAAACTATGCATTATCCTTTACATGCAGTATCCAGGCCAGCAGGAACAAAAAGAGAGAGCAATTTCTCTCCAGTCTACTTATATACATGAAATAGGCCACACCTCTAAGATACAATATGTGATCAAGTCCTTACCTACTCATTATGGGCGATGCCTCCTGACCAAACTATAGTGGAAATCTAACTATCAAAAGTGGTAAAAATCCTAAATTTAAATCAGTTCTTATCGACATGCCTATGATCTTAAGTAAGTTATTTGCCTTCATGAGACCTTTTTTAAAGCTATGAAATGGAATGTTTAATTGCCACTATATAGGGTTGTTATGAGAATTTAATATGTGTTTAAAGTGTTGAGTAATTGCTTAATAGACTGTATTCTATTGCCACAAATAGGAACTAATATTTACTATGTATGTTAATATATTCCATTGAAAAAAGCACCTCATTTTCCCTAGAAAATTTGAATATTTAATGAAAAAAATATATATCATAAGAAATACTCCATATGCCTATACATATGGAGAGGGAAAAATCTATCAAGAAAACATTGCTTGAGATGAGCCCCGGTGGCGTAAGTGGTTGAGTGTGGCACTGCGGCCCGCGGTCTTGGCAGTTTAAATCCAGAGGCGGCTCTCGGGAGCGGCACTGGATAGCACCCACGACCACCAGAGGCAGTGATGCCCAATAAAAAAAAAAAAGAAAACATTGCTTTCAGTTTTATTAAGGCAACGTCCTGGTAATTACGTGCTATTCTTTGCACACCTTCTGAACTCATTTTTAGAGTCATTTACCAATAAAATATATGCTAAAGATATTAAGTAACTTAGCTCCAGGTCTACCTTGATAGTTGATTTTAAATTGTCACCGCATTTGTGGTGGTCACGTATTCAGGATGTCAATTTCATGATTGGATGTAGGGGTGGAGTCTAGCACGTTAATCTGGAGATACTCAATGAGTAGTCGATGAGACTTCTTTCTGTGTGGGCATAGCTTTCTCCTGAGAACTCTGGGAAGTCTCGCTGTATTTCTCAATTGGAGAAGAGAGACTTAACTATCAGTCTCTGGAAGTCAGTCTCCGAGACGATGAACTACTGCCAAGACAAAATGGCAGCATCGGAGGAACTGGAAGAGCCGGAGGAGCCACACACACAGCCTTATCCTGATGGAACCAGACCTCTGAAACTGAAGAAGCCAGCTAGAGGAGCAACCTGCCAGTGCTGAGTTGCTTCTACCACGACTAGATACTGTTGATGGCCTCTTAGCCTTGGAAGCAAGGAGCCATGGGGAGTGCCCTGCAAGCACCCAGATGCTTCAACTGCACACGCTTCATGAGTCAAAGGAGACTTTACAGACTGCTAACAGACATATGGGCTAATGTTGGATTTATGACCTTGGACTGCACTAGGTTGGGATGCTTTCTCAATGTTCCATTCCTCTTGTATATAAACCTTTCCCTTATATCTCTGTGTGTGCTTATGAATTTGTTTCTCTAGTGTACCCTGACTAACACACCATTTCCTCCAGAAACTCAATTCATTCACCACTCACTTTTGTTTGACCATGCCTGCTTACTAGGCATCACTCACTTGATAAGTGGATAATTCTTGTCATTATTACCCTTACCTCATGCTGAAATTATGAACTTCCTAAAAGATTATATGTGAAATACTCTGGGAAAGGTGGGTATGTCAACCTAGAGCCTTGATGGCACAGCAGTTATTACACTCAGCTGTTAAATGGGAAGTTGGTCCTTCAAACCTATCAGTTGTATTGTTGGGTGAAAACACTTGGTCATCTGCTGGCATAAAGAATTTTTCTCATGTTGAGAGCTATAGAGATTCTATTCAAGAAAACTCTATGGGGGCGTTTCTTCTCTGTCACCTGAATCATAACTGATTGACAAGCAACTGGACAGTATTCAATGTGAACAACATGTTTAGTTGATGCCTTAATGGAGTCTGCACCATCACAAATTAATATTCAGCTGTGAAAGACTATGCTTCTTACACACACACCATATATATACATATATATATATATATATTTGTTTTTAGGTACCATCCAGTCAGTTCTAACACAGCACACAATTGAATGAAGCGCAGCATCATGATTGTGGTTATTATGCTGACATCATTGTTACAGCCCCTGCAACTCTGATCCTTGACAATATTCCTCACTTTCACCTTCTCAGGGACTGGTCTCTGCTGATAAACTGCGCAAAAAAAGTGCATGAGATGAAATTTTGTAATCCTTTTATCCAAGAAGCATTTGGCTTATTTCTAAGTGAGACGTGTTTGTTCTTTTAGTAATACAAAATATTTTGATATTCCTCACCAGCACCATAATTCAAATACATCAATTCTTCTGCAGTCTTCCTTCTTCAATATCCAACTTTAACATGCATATGGGACAATTGAAAAAACCATTGGGAAATACCAAATTTGATGTGCTCTTTCTGTTTGATTTTCTAACTCGCTTTTTTCACATTTCATTACATTTTGTCTTCTACAGATGTCTTTTGAAATTTTCTGTTCATCTCTGTTACTTCATTTATTTCATGTGCATTAGTTACTCTATGATCAAGAGCAAGGTTCAGAGTCTTATCTTACATCCACCTTGATCTTTCTGCTATGATATCCCACAGCTCCACCAGTCATTAGTGTTCAATGTCTCAAATGTGCTCTGAGAAATTCTCAAAATTCACATGGGTTACACACAAGTTCATATTTTGACTTTTATGGACTTGTTTCAATTTTCCTCAACTTACATCTGAATGTGCCTACTAGCAATTGATAATCTGTTGTGTAGTGGGCCCCTAATGATATTAAGCCTCTCCATCTCTTCCCACAGACGTAATCAATTTGATTCCTGTGTATTCTCACTAGAAGAATTCACATGTATAGTTCTCACTTATATTGCTGTAAAAACATTTTCATGGATTTACCAGGATGTTACTAAATTCATTTCTTAGGAAAGAGTACTATGTATATGATGCATTTCTTTAAACTCTTCCCTCTCCCCGCAAAACTCCTTCAGATTCTGTCTCCCTCAAGCCTAAATAGTGGCTCTAGCAGCTGTAAAATAAAGAGGGAGAAAAGCAGAGTTAAAATATGTTTAGAATCTTTAGTGACAGACAAGGTCGTCTCAAACATCAACAAACGGTTTCTGCAAGGAAGAAATCTTTGGTCTTTCATAATTCTGCCATGCAATCTCCAGTTTCATTTATAGAATTAGTGTCACATTTTTTAACAACTCTTCCTTCCTCCTTTGCTTTCAACTTTCACATACCCATGGCCAATAATTGCTAATGTATCTTGATTGCTTGTGTGATCAATTTGATTGAAGGTGTTGGTAAAATTACTTAATTTCTTCATCATCAGTTTTGACAGTTGGTGCATATATTTGAATAACAGTGTCTTAACTGGATTTCCTTCTGTGTTATCTTATCATTGACAGCATTGTACTTCAAACCAGCTTTTAAAAAGTTCTTTTTGATGAAGAGTGCAATAGATTCCATTTCTCTTCCATTTGTCATTACTGGCAAAATAACCATATGATTATATGATTAAAAATGAACAATACATTGGTATTATATTATTCTCAATGACTTCTAATTTTCTTATATTCATGATCAATATTCAGATTTTAATAGACATTTGCTGCCATGTAATCTATTTTAAAACACTTCCTTTCAGCAAATGAAGGTCCTAAAAACTTTACTCCATCTACATAATTATGAACTATTTGAAGAGGCATCTAGGTATTCATAATGTCTTTAGTGATTGATCCTTCAAAAGTGATCCATCTTCATAGTCTGTTCTTAGTCTGGAAGTTCCAATGTAACATGTTTTCCATGGGTGACCTCTGCTATTTGAATTACCAATGACAGTGTTTCTAGCATTACATCAACATGAAAGATACCACTAACAAAAAAAAGCATATATTTAACATCATTTTAAAAGACAGTAAAATGATCAAATATTGAGTATGATGTGATGATTGTATACCTCTTCTTGATGTGATTGAACTATTGAATTGTATACATAAACTATCAGCCAATAAAACTTTTAAAAGACAGTAAAATGGGTGAGGCAGGGGAACGTGGAAAAAGAAAAGGAAATAAAAGAAATGGAGAAGAGAGGAGAGAGGAAGAAGAGACAGTTTGCACCTAATGTGTTCTTTGACTAGTATACTCCTTCCTGCACTATATCTGAGGGATCATAGTGGAGTAGAGGTCTTATATTGGGCATGGTTGGCAGTTCAAAACCACCAGCAGTTTCATGGGAAGAAGACTAGTGTTTCTACTCCCTTAAAAAGTTAATTCTACCTTATGAATCCAACTAGACTATGGTATGTATTCTGGAGCCAAAACCAAGGGGAATTCAGGGCATATGATCCCTTCAGGGCCAGTGGTGGGTGCAGTGATACCAGAAGGGTATAGGGAGGGTGGATGGAGGGTGGAGTGAATGGGGGAAACCAATCACAGGGATCTACATATGACCTTTCTGGAGTACGGACAACGGGGAAGTGGGTGAAGGCCAGGGACCTGTCGGACAGAGTATGATATGGAAAAGTAATAACAATGTATAAATTATTAAGGGTTCATGGGGGAGGAGGAGGGGGGAGAGAGGGGAAATATGGGTAGCTGGAACTGGAGGCCTAAGTGGAGGGAGGATGTTTTGGAGTGATGATGGCAACAAGTGTGCACATATGGTATGCATACAATTGATGTATGTATTGATCATGATGGGAGTTATATGAGCCCCCAATAAAATGATTTATTTTAAAAATAAAATAAAATAATAAAATAAAAAATAAAATAAAAAAAATAAAAAAATAAAATAAAATAAAATAAAAATAAAATAATATAATAAAAAGAGAGATTGTGATCAGAGAGATATAAGTGTTGAAAATTATGAAATGCGGATGAAAGAAATAAGTTTACTAAATGGAGGGGGGGGGGAGGTTACTGTCTCAGAAACCCACAGGTATTTCTCTGCATTGACTTGATAGCAGTGAGTTTGGTTTCAGAGTGTGTTTGTTTTGTTTGATGGGTAGGTTTGTTATCCCAACATGGCCACAGAAGATTGGTAGGTCTGTTGTGATGGCACAGCCAATGAAAACGCGGGATGAATTGAAGGGCAGAGATAGGAAGGGCTCGGCGAGTCCCACCGTCTCTCTTGTTTCCAGATCTTCGGACCAGAGAGCTGCCTTGTTCGTCCTGTGCCTTGACCTCCAAGCAACACTACCCGTGGGACACCTAATCGTGGACTGTGTTGCTGTGAGTTGAGGATCCTTCAAGCCCTACTTCGCCACGCTCCTGGGATATACATCTCTTGAGCTGGGGACTGTTGGACTCTGTTATCTGGCTGACTGTTGGGGACTGTTGGTGACTGTTGCTCTGCCATTTGCTGCCTGTAACCAGATAGCCTGGATTGCTCTACAGAGGACTTTTCAGCAGCCCTCAAGAATTGAAGGACTGCCAGTCTTCTAGCTGCCTCACGCAAGTGAGTTGCACCGAGCAATCTGTATTGCTTTATAGTTAACTTTTTCTTTCTTATCTTATATACCATTCTCAATATATAAATATATAAAAAAGAATTACTAGTGTCCTGAATTTTATTTCTCTAAGAGAACCCTGCCTGACACATTTTGTTAGTAATAATTTAATGCATTTTCAGTGACAGTTTACACAGCAGATCAGGTCGCCACTCAACAATTTCTACACACTTAATTCAGTGATATTGATGTGATGTTGATGTTATGTTAGGTTCTCTAAAGAGGCAAAACAAGTGATGCATATGTATGTGCATATAGAAAATTATTTATTTCAAGAAAGGGTCACCCAGTTATAGAAGTTAATCCAGTCCTATTCAAGACCTGTGCCAAGTGTCAGATGGAGTTTTCTCATGAATCATATAACTGTAGGGGCTAATAAACAAGAAGCAGAAAGATGAAGCAGAAAGACCCGAGGCTGGTAGAAGGATGTGGGAATTAGCTGAAAGAATCCAAGGTGACTGGTCCACTGATGGCTCCTGGGACGGGTGACAATAAGAAGTTGACAAATCAGATGCAGGATCTAAATCTTGCAGTAGAAGTCAAGGAGTTTCCACAAAATATCCTTTTATTGAGCGAGCAGGTCACTCCCAAGTGAAACCTCTCTCAGTCCTAGCAAACTATGACCACACTGCTGTTGCTGTCCGGTGTCAGCGGGTAATTCCAACCCATGGCAACCCTTTGTACAACAGAACAAAGCATCGCTTTGTTCCAATTCCTCAGAATTGGTCACATGCGTGAGCCCATTGTTATAGCCAATGTGTCAACCCAACTCCTTGAGGGCCTTCCTCTCCTTTCACTGCCCCTCCACTTTACCAAACACGAGAACCTTCTCCAGGGACTGATTTCTCCTGATGACATGTTCAAAGTATGCCTGGGGCAGTCTTCTCATGCATACGTCTAAGGAACCATCTGAGCAAACTTCTTTGAAGACGCACATTGATCTGTCTTTTTAGCACACCATGGTAATTTCAACATTCTTTTCTAGCACCCCAATTCAAATGCATCAATTCTTCTTCCATCTTCTTTATTCAATATCCAACATTCTGATGCATATGAGGCAAATGAAAATACCAGGCCTTGGATCAGGCAAACCTTATTCCTCAAAATAATATCCTTGCTTTTTGATTCTCAACTAAGGTCTTTTGCAGTGGAGTTACCCAATGTAATGTGTTGTTTTATCTATTGAATTCTGCTTAAATGAGAGTTAACTCATTGTGGATACAAGAATGACAAAATCCTTGAATGTCAACCTTTTTATCTTTTATTGTGATACTACCTTTTGATCCAGTTGTGAGGACTCGGGTCTTCTTTACAATGAATTATCATCCATAGTGAAGGCTACCATCCTTTATCTTCATCAGCAAGTGTTTCAATTACCTCGCACTTCCAACAAGCACAATTATGTCATCTGCATTTTGCAAGTAATTAATATGGCTTCCTTCAAACTTGATGCGGCATTCTTCAAATAATCCATCTTCTTTGGATTGGCTCAGCATACGACTTGAATAAATATGCTGGCAGGATGTAACCCTGATTCACAATGTTCCAGATTTTAAGTCACATAGTATGCCCCTGTTTTTTCTTTTATAAAAATTTTAAAATCATTTTATTGTGGGCTCATTCAACTCTTATCATAATCAATACATACATTAATTGTATGCAGTCCACATTTGCACATTTGTTGCCATGATCATTCTCAAAACATCCTCCTTCCACTTAGGCCCCTGGTATCAGCTCCCCATATTTCCCCTCACTTCCTCTTCCCCCTCTCCCATGGTTTCTGGTTTTTAAACTAGGATTATTTTTAAAGTGTTTCCATTTATAAAATTATTGCAAATCTTTGTTTTTGCTAATGCTTTTTCTTTACACTTACATTTTCTCCTAATCTTTAACATTATTACACATCTGGTTTCAGAAATGTTTGACACACCCAAGAACATGTACAACTGTATTAAAAGGTCTAGAAGAAGCTATACAATTAATAGATGTGCAGTGAAATTTACAAAAATGTGCACTGACATTTTAGGATAAGGCCAAATCATATTTTTAAAGTACAATATCTAAGGCATATTAAATAATCTGAATATGGTTCTACCTGCCTCACACTTGAATTTCCTTCTTCATTATCTCAAATGAAGTGTTTTGTGAACTTTAGTCAGGCTCACTCAAGCTCTACTAATGTTTTACTGATGTGTTGATTCAATATAGTAGATATTTAATATTTTTCCGTTTCAAGCATCTGTTTGATCTGCAGTAGAATTTTCCCCATTACTTTTCTCAGAAGGCGTCTGCATTTAGATAGGGAAAAAAAAAGATACCATTCATTCCATTAATGTAGAAAAATGTAAAATACAATAGTTTTATTTTTTCCTTTTTTTCTGCATCACCACACTGGTAGGAGTAGGAAGCCCAGCCTGGCTCCTGGAGAGCTGCTGCTGGATTTGAACCATCAACCCTGTGGGCCGCAGTCCCACACACAATCACTGTGCCACCAGGCCTCAGCCAATACAATAGTTTTAAAAGCAATGCCGCTACCAAAAACAAACAAACAAACAAAACAAAAACACTAGTGTCATCACATTGATTCCAATTCATAGCAGCCCTATAGAAAGGTGTGAAGTTGCCCCCTAGAGATACCAACACATTCAATCTTTCTGGGAGCAGGAAGTCCTTCTTCCGTGGACTTTACAGATAGTTAAGCTACGGCTAACTTAATGTCTTATGGATGGAATTTCAGGAACTAGTTTGATAATTATAATCTAGTGTAAATAAAACATACCTTTGTCAGTTTGATTCAAATAAAATTACTAATCTTTGTCAGACAGGGCATGCAGTCTTTAAAGTTACAGTGTGTTTTTTCACATGAAGGCCTAAAAGCATGTTTTCAATTCTTTAGGATAGGGACCATCCACTGCTCTTTAAACTAGTAAGGTTTTACCCGGCTTCAAAATTCCAACCAAACTTTTTTGTTCTCAATGTGGTCTTAATACCGTTTACATTTCTAGAATCACAATTTATTAAGAATACCCTGTTACAAATATTATCTCTAAACATCATTCTTATTTGCAGAGCTTATCAAACTCACCAAACTTACTGATATCAAGCAGACTCAAATTCACAGAAACCATATAGGACATCCTGGGTAGACGAAAGAAACAAATGTATAAGCACACATATGTATATAAAGGAGAGGCTTATATACAAGAGCTATTGTACATTAAGAAAGCATTCTAACCCAGTTCAGTCCAAAGCCTCAAGTCTGATATTAGTCCATATGTCTGATACCAGTATTTAAAGTCTTCTTCACACTCAACAAACACATGCAATGATGCTGAATGCAAGGACGATCACAAGTCTTCAGACCCAGAGGTATTGTAAGCATCTCAGTGCTGGCAGGGTCCTCTCTGTGGCATCGTAGGCATCCCAGCACTAACAGTAGTCTTCAGGTGCCTTTTCCAGCTTCAGTGACCTGCTCCTCCAGGATGTCTCACAGGGAGTCAGTCTTGTGCCTTGCCAGTAATCTGCAAGGAAGTGAGCCAAGAGGAATAGTGTTTCTGTCTCCCAGAATGAATTACCATATTTCCCAGAATTCTCAGAAGAAAGCCATGCCCATACAGAGGTCTCACTGGCTATCTCCCGATTGACAGAATAGTCTCCACCCTTGTATCTTAATTCTAGAAATGACATCAGATTAGGTGACTGCCACAGACAAAGTGGAGATACCTTTGTATGTTTTCTGAAATTTCCGTTCTTTACGGGAATAGAAAGCCTCCCCTTCCTCACATGGAGCAGGTGGGGGTTTCAAACTGCGAATCTGCATTCCTCGGGTCTTTTATGTGCAATTGCAAATCCATGACAATTCGCTGTTTTAGGTCATTTCCCATTTCTGGTATACAATGTAAATGAGAGTAAAAGGTCCAGTTATCAATTGTGTCATTTTTATGAGTTGAGTTCCCAATAAATATTCAGTTACTTTTATAAAGTCCTCATTTCCCATCGTAATAGGTTCTGGGAACTTAACAATGGACTTAACAGTGCCTCTTACAGTAGACTAAGCAAGACAACACACAAGTATATGTTATTGTTATTAGTCACTATTTAGTCAACACTGTCTTATGATGCTCTTATGTATAAGAACAAAGTTGCCCAGTCCTAGCAAGTAAAAATATTTTTTTGTACAGGAAAAATTCCTTGTCTCTTTCTTTAGAGTCTACATCAATATAAACTTCAAATACCAAATAAAGCATATGCCAGCAGGCATGAAAAAAAAATTTTTGGGGGGGGGCATCATTGTCCCCTGGTGGTGGGAGTAGAAGGTCCAGCCTTTGCTCCTATGGAGCTGGAATTGAACCTCCATCCCAGTGGGCCGCAATCCCGTGCACAACCACTGTACCACCAGGGCTCAGCCCCGACATGAAAAAATTTTAATATCAGACACAAGGCACAGAAGATTCAACCAGGAAAGTACTATGGAGAGGACTGCTATGAGTCAGAATCAATTCCTTGGCAGTGAGTTTTGAGAGAAGCGCCCCATGAGGTTTCTCAATGGCTGCTTTTCAGGACTGACGCTGATTGTCAGTCCTTTCTTCCTAGAAACCTCTGAGAGGAGTTCAGTCGTCATTTGTTGTTGCTGTTTTTGTTAGCCATGCAACACGTTAATTTTTTGCACCATTCAGTGACATCATATTCTGCCACGTACTACATCGAGTAAATTTTAACACATAGCAGCACTTGAGTCTAAATTAGAACTGCTCCTTAAGGTTTCATAGACTCTACATCTTTATCAAAGCAGACGCCTCATCTTTCTCCCATGGAGCATTTGATGGGCTTGAACCAACAAATTTATAATTAGTCACCCAATGTTTAGCCCACTATGCCCGCAGGCACCGTATATTCAGCTATCGAATAACCTTCTATGAATGAATACATTATGAATGTTTTGTTTGGAGAAATATTTTGAAAATTGCACACATGAATATCAAATTCAATGAGTTAATATTGTATTTGTAAAAATGTTTTTAGCCAAAAATACATCTAAATATGAAATAATTTGGTGGTATACAAACTCTGACCTCACCCTGCTGAATTTGCCATCTGACTCTGCCCCTCACTGACTTCATTATTTGGGGCAAGTTTGCCTAAGTATTCAATACTTTCATTTTTTTCTGCTGTGAACTATTTATAAAATAAGGAATATAACTGCTCTCACTTGAGTGAAGGAGTGGAGTCTAGCTTACCAATCAGGTCATAGTCTATCATGCCTCTGTGGGATCAGACTTCTCTTGGGGATTCTGGGGATTCCTGTCTTGCTCCTGCAGGCGGGAAACACACTGACTTGTCTTCCTGCTGACAAGCCACATGCAGCTATCTGATGGTACCCAAAGCCCTGGAGCTGGAGGAAACACATGGAGATCCACACCAGCACTGAGAATCTTCCTACATCACTGGATCCACAAGACGTTCCACCCACTGGCCTGGGATCTTTCTGCATTCAGCGTCATTGAATATGTTGTGTGAGTCAAAAGAGGAAATTATAGACTGGTATCTGACAGATGGGCTAATATTGGACTTATGGACTCGACATGGACTAGGCTGAGGTATTATCTTAATAAACAGTTACTCTTTGATATAAAGTTCTCCTTTACCCATGTATGAGTTTCTCTGGATTTGTTTCTCTGGGACAACTCAGACTATCAGGATTATTGGATAAATAAATCAAATAAAACAGATAGTACTTTTTCCAGTATACAAATTTTCAATAAGCACTAGCCATAATTATGCTCTGTTGTTCTTTCCCAAGATGATGATTATTACTCAGACACTAAGATATTAATAGGAGCTCTCGTTGGCACAGTGATTAAATGTGCAGATGCTTACTAAAATTAGAATTTACTAGGCATTACACAGGACAAATGTGACAGCTTGTTTTTGTGAAGATTGACAACCTTGGAAACCCTGATCTGCTGTGAGTATCTCTTTGTGATGTCAGATGTCAAGCTCAGAAGCTGTGGGTTTGGCTTTTGGTGTTTATAATATTGGTGTCTCCAGGGTAGACATATCTTACTACCAACACGATGGTATCAAAGTCCCACTTTTACTGAAACCTCTTGAAATTGGTCATGAACCAGACATTTCCCATGGGAGGACAAGAAGTTGCTGATAGAGCACTAACACAGAAATGTTTGGGAAAAGTCAGAAAATCTCTCTTGTTAGAACTTTCAAAATGAGATCGATCAAAAACTAACCTAAGCAGGCACCAATATTTTTATCCCAAACTGTTATATTTGTGAGGACTGTACAATGTATAACATATTCCTTCTTTCAACATAGCTAGCATTCATGTCCTGTGAATAGAAAGGGAAAAGGT
The DNA here is from genome assembly GCA_004026705.1 of Nesogale talazaci. Taxonomy (NCBI): domain Eukaryota; kingdom Metazoa; phylum Chordata; class Mammalia; order Afrosoricida; family Tenrecidae; genus Nesogale; species Nesogale talazaci. Next base: position 210,719 of record PVJH01000032.1, on the reverse strand, counting down.
ACAGGATATATCACCTGGATAATATACCATTTTTCCTGTTCAACCACACCTCATTCTTCTGAAATGTAATTTGGAATAGAGATAGTTAATTGTTAGTTACAGAGACTCACAATATTGTTCTCAATATTTTCTATACATCACTATTTCACAGTAAATGTTAAGAACACAATAACAATAAACAAAGAGATACCTAGTCTAATCAGTTATCAATGGTTGCATTTAGGAGAAAGCAAAAAAAATACACATTACTCCTAATAGATACCAGTTCCTCCTCATTGTTTCTCAAGCATCAGGAAGAGACATTTTGAAAATATTTGTGTTTAGTGTACTTTATTTATGACATGCTAAGAACAGAGGTTTGAACCACAGGGCACACTACTGGATAAAAATGAGGTTATCTGTTCCTGTAACAATCTAAAGCGTCAGGACTCCAAAGGGGCAGCAATGCTGCCCTTTCTAGGGTCACAATGAGTCATTGACTGAATGGTATTGAGAATGCTTCTGGGCTAATAAATATACTTATTGATGTTAGATAAAAAATTAACAAATTTCCTCCTTCTCTGCATATTTTAGAAAGATTATATTTGAAAATGATAACTTTACATAAGGGCAATAGAAAAGACAGCACACTAAAATAAAGACTGAATTGGAACTCATGAGCCCTGTAAAAGCAGCAAAGTTGAAGTTGCAAGGACTACTAAATGCAAAACTCGCAAAGCAAACATACTTATCAGGACTTTGGTACATACTGGAGTATTGTTTTGGTAAATTTGGGAAGTCTAAATGTTATCAATTGTTGGTCTTTATCCTGAAAACTAGATGTTGTCTCCTATTAACTCAGTCTTCTATGGCTGCTTCTCTGTTCCCTGTTTCCAGTTCCCAACATGGGGAATCCAGTCAACCTCGCATAGATGGTTCTGCAAGGTACCACAGCTCAGCTAAGTTGACACATTTTATTGTCCTAAGGCAGCATCTGAGAAGGAGATGGCTTTGAGAAGGAGAGAAAAAGGCTGAGTTCACTTTCAAGTATGGGGTAAGACCATGAGTAAGAAGACAGATCATAAAACAGAAAGGCAGTAAGAAAGGAAGATTAGGACACACAGTAGGATAGAGACTAGCTCAGGTAAATATTAAATTATTCATTTATTAATTCATTTTTCCTAATTTAAAATTGCCTATTAAGTTATCACTGTTGCACCGTACCATACATTAATGGGAAAGTTCTGAACAAGATGCACTAGGAGACAAAATCTCTGGATCCTTCCAAAATCCAAGATTTATTTATTTACTAAAGTTGAATATATAATGGGAAGTTAAAATAATAACCACATGTATTCCTCTCATAATAAGGATGTACAGAACCAGATGTTCTAATTTAAGGTAGACCTATGAGAGTATTTGGTTTATCATGCATACAGATGAGGAAACAAACTCTGCAATAACCCAAATGCTCTGCTCAAGTGCAGATAGCTGACTCATTGGTCAAATTCTAATTAGATTTCATTTTTATAGTCTTCTATAAATCATGACCTCTCCTTTGAATCATATAACTCAAAGGAATGACTCAGATCAAACCAGGAGAGGAGTCTGTTATTTCTATTGTAACCCAAACCAAATATGTAAATGAAAGAGGGCAGCTTTGCTCCAATAAAATTTTGTTTACAGAAATTGAAATTTGACTTTCACATGTTCATGTCTCCAAAGATTCTTCTTGTTTTCATTCTTGCCAGTTTATGTTTTGTATAATTGTCTGCATACGAAATCCAGGGTAGGTAAAGCCAAAGAGAAGTCACATGACAACTAATTACCTAGGGACATAGCAGGGAAAGACTGGGGTGGGGGGTCTGGGGAGCTCAGAACAATAAGCACAAGAAGAAAATGTTCTGGAACGGATTGTGTCGATGATTGTATAGCTCTTCATGAGGTGATTGAATGATTAAAAACTATTCTAAAATATTAATGATTAACTCAGAACCCTTAAAAGGGGAGCCTTCCCTTGCTACCTCCTCTCTACAGGGTCCAGACAAAAATGGGCTCATGGCCACTGTGAGCCAAGCTGTGCTTACAAGACAAAGCAACCTCTTATCTGGGTTCACCAGGGCAAAACTCATTAATCCATTGTCCTTTTTAAGACTCTTGGATGACCCTCAGATGGATTTCTTCAGTTTTGTGGGGAATAACTTTTCCCTGTCTTCATGATTTATTGCCAGCCACCTTATATTTCAAGAGACTGTGTCTTCCTTCTTCTGAATCATGAGGCCTGAGCTTCAGAACTGCTGTCCATGGGGTTAAAAAAGGCAACTGCAGTTTCTCAAATCAAGAGTTGAATCTTTTCTTCTCCTGTCCTCCTTTAGCCTAAAGTGGCATCTTATTATAGCAAGGAGAACTTTAACAAGAAGTTTCCATTCTTCCCAAATGCAAAGGAATGATCTGTGGCAAATACAAAATACCCTTACAAAGGCAAGCAAGGTAATTTAAGGGGAAAAATGTAATGAGGTTCAGGTTCATGAAATGTGATATTGACAACAGCAGAAATAAATTGTTCCTATTTAACTGCTGTCCAGCTCAGAAGAGATGAGCATAAGCCATTCTCAACAATGCAGCTGATGCCGGACCTGAGAGACACACTCTATTAAGGCGAAAGTGCTATTAAGGAGACGGACTCATACTGTAAAGTTGGAGGGTGGAAAAGAGTACGAAAGCCTCAATCTATACATCTCAGGGATTGACAGCACTTGCCTTCTTATAAATCTGTCTGAGTAAAGTTATTAAGTGACTTAGAAATATACCATTGGCAGCCAACCTGGGACAACAATGGAAAATGGATAGCCGATAGACAAGACAGACAAGTAAAAGGTCCAGGAAAGATGCTTGCTCACAGATTCTGAGAGGTAATAAAAACTGCAAATGGGATCTTGGGCTACATCTTTCAGCACTAAGAAATAGCAGATTCTGAACAGAAGCTAAATAGCTGCATTATCAACTAGTATTTCCAAAACAAAGTTGAGCTAGAAGACCTGATTCTACTGGAAAATGGTCTGGATTTTTACCAGCTATAATAAATATGGTGTGTAAAGTGAAAATAGCATCACCAATATAAGATTCAATGAAAACTCACTTTTCAGAAGACTACTATGATGAATAAAGTTGCACAATAGAAGCCTTATGTCCTAATCCCTGAAGGTATATCCATTAGTAAAGAATCCTGGCCAACATATGAAAAAGAAAGTTTGTTGTTTATGAATGTATAGAATAAGAAGCCAGTCTGGCCAATTTTCTTCATATTTTCACTTATTGTAATTCATATTGAAGCATCATAGTTGAGGATACTTTTAGGAGATCATTTTCAGGAGCTCTTTTATTAATTATGCTAAAATTTGAACTTGGTAAAATGCATGTCTCATTTTATGCAATACAGAAGTAGTTTAAAAAGCTTATCAAATAAAAATGTAGTGGATTTTGTTTCCAAAGCACTATGGTGAACAAATCAACTAGAGGCAGTCAGGTACAGTGGTTGAAGAGTACTAGAATGATACCTAAGAATCCTCAGGTCGAATTCTGAGTCTAACATTTGCAAGATGTATAATTTTTAGCAATCCTATTTATTCCTCAGTATTTTCACCTGAAAAATAAATAAATGAACATTTCTCTTAGAACAGCTGGACACACTGTTAACTCTGTTTTCTAGTGAATATTTTAGCAAAATGTTTAAAAAGTATAATATAAAATCTGCATAGAATTTAATTTTTTTAATTGTAAATGTCGATGAAGCAACAATATTAGAGCAAACAATCACAATGTGAGTGAGGGGAGGACAGAGCAGAAGTTCAAAGCCAATCTGTAGGCAATTGGCCATCCCCTTACAGAAGGGTCCTGGGGAGAACACAGGCCAGTCAGGGTGCAGTATAGCACCCATGAAACATACACCTTTCCTCTGGTTCTTTAAAACTTTCTCCCCTCCCCCACTATCATGACCCTAATTCAACCTTACAAATCTGGCTAGACCAGAGCAGGTACATGGGTACAGATAAAAGCTGAAAACACAAGGAATACATGACTGAGAAACTCCTTGAAACCAATATTGAGAGTAGCACATTTTCTCCTCATAGCATATCTGAAAGTTAATCTTCAACTCTTGCTCTATGATCAGTGATATAAGGTAGGAAAAGCATGCTTACTCTAGTTCACTGAAGGCATAACATTTCCAAAATTAATCTTCAAATAAAGCAGTGGTTGTCACATCTGTCTCATCATCAGAACACTCAGAGTCATGGAGAAAACCAACCTGAGAACTCTAATTCAGGAGGTTTTGGATGAGCTCCTCAATCTCCATGGCTTAAAAGCCCTCTAGATGATTGTGTCATAAACCATCTTGTGTATTTTATAGAATAGTTACTCTAATACATGAATTACATAAATACATAAATCTGTTCTGTGTCTTAAATTTCTGGACAACAAGCCTAATAAAACACAACCCTCTGAGTCATATTTCACTCCAAGGCATTAGAGTTCATCCTACTGGCTACAAATAAGTAAAAATAGTGATTTGCAATTATCATTTAAGTGTATTTTGTAGGAAAATTGAGTCCCGTTGAATATATGCATTTCTAGAAAAACCTGCAATAACAGCAGAAATAGTATTATTAGTAAAAGTAGCAAATGTTAACAATATGACTATCCATTGAGACTGCATATATGCCACATATAATCTAGATTCTGCACATATTTTATCTTTATTAATCTTCATGAGAGGTCATTGAGATATCTATAATATTTTCATTTTATTGACAAAGAGACTGAGATTCACCAAGAGGAAAGAATTGGCTCACTAGTCAGTATAAGGTCGTGAGAAAGACCAGGCATTATCTCTGTCATACCCAACTGCCTCTTTTCTGCTTTGCAGCACAAGTCTGGATACAGAAAATACAAACGAAATGTCCATTTTGCACACACCTAACTTAGCAAAGTGTGGCATAAGCTCTTGAGAGATTTGGTTTTATTAATTTCTCTCTTCTCTCTCCGCTCACTGACATAATTAGCCCCCTTCACCCAAGGTCATGAACAGTAGTCTCTCCAGTCTGTCACACGAGGTAGTAACCACCAGTCCATCACAAAACTCCCTTCTTGGATAAAAAGTAACCCAAGAGACCTCTCTTTTTCTTTATATTTTAAAGTCCAATTTCATGGTAAGATCCTGAACATTTCCCCTCACTAGCAATATTGAAATGTGAGAAGTAGTCCAAGAGGATTCAGATGAGAAAAGACTAACCATGCTCCTCCACGTTGCAAGGCTTTATTTTACCCTCTTCCATTTGTAATGCCTCACAATTTCATGTGCAATTCGCACTTTCATTTTTATGGCAGATCAATTAAAGATAACTGGACAAATGCTTGATTATATTCTGAAAGTCAATTTCAATATGACTTCCTGATAGCACTCCAATCTTATCAAAGATGCAGTCGCTCTCATTTCCTTTTTACTTATTGGGAGTTACAAGCTTTGTAAATCAACTAAGCGGCATTTACATTATACACAGGATCTATTTGTCACTTCACTATAATGCACACTAAACAAATAATGAGATAATAAAGAACAAAACCAGGAGAAATGAGCCACAGAACCAGAAATCTAGTAAATCCTTAGCATTAAACCAGACCTCAAGTGAACGTGAGACAAAAACATGCAAATTTAGCAATGCTGGGTTCAGATAATTTAAAACTCAAAGGAAAAAAAATGATGCTTCCAGAAATATCTCAAAACCTGGAATCCTATCAGCTGTCTTCATTAAAACAATTTGGCTCTATTTGATACACCTGTGCTGATAATTCATGACTTTTTGTTGAATTGTGAAATCAGAGGAGGATGAGACAGAGAAATTAGGAATGGCTATATCTGGTAAAGGAATAGGCTTTGAAACGTGATTTCTGCATTTCTAAAGCTCAATTAATCTGTTTAGATGGGCAATTATATAATGTATATTAAACCTGTATTCTTTACACACCTTTTGATTCAGAATTCCATGCTTAGGAGTTTCTCTTAAAAATTGCACTGACATCGCTTCTCGGCCTTTTGGCTAAGACCAAGTATAGCATCTGTTCTTATCAGTTTAATGTCTGATACGTCCTCTATCCGAGGACAATATATTAAATGGATTTTTGGAGCAGGGAGATGGAGTAGGAACTTACTCTATCCACTCCATGGATCGACCTGGTATTACAGTACTTTCAGGAATGGTGCAAAAAAAAAGTTGCACTGACAGCCTCACATAAGAAATATATTTGAGGATAATAATATAAAAACACAAGTGAGAAAGAACTAAAAGACCACCATAAATATTTAAAAACCAGGGAAAAAAATTTTTGTCATGGAGCAAGGAAGAAATACTTGCACCTAGAGAAAATTCATTTTGGGTCAAGTGGTAGGTCCTGGATCTGACCAGGTATCAAGTTTGATCTGGCATATTCCCAAAGCCACTGGACATGCCCTTACAGAAGGGTCATGGGGAAGGGGCAAGCCAGTCAGGATGCAATATAGCACTGATGGAACATATAGCTTTCTACTAGTTCTTTAATACTCCCCTCCCGCCCCCGCCCACTATCATGATCCCTATTCTACCTTACAAATCCATCTAGACCAAAGGATGTACTGGTACAGATAATAGCTGGAATCAGGAATCCAGAAACAATAGTGAGAGTAGCAATATCAGGAGGGGAGGGGAAGGTGGGGTAGAAAGGGGGAACCAATTCCAATAGTCTACATATAACCTCCTCCCAAGGGAAAGACAACAGAAAAGTGGGTGAAAGGAGATGCCTGACAGTATAAGACATGAAAAAGTAATAAAACTTATAAATTATCAAGGGTTTTTGAGAGTGGGAAGGGGTAAAGGGGAGGAGATACTAAGGGCACATGTGGAAAGAAAAAAAGTTGAGACTGATGATGGCAACAAATGTACAAATGTGCTTAAGACAGTGGATTATGATAAGAGCTGTATGAGCTCATGATAAAATGACTTAAAAATATTTGAGGATATTCAATTCCAATGATATTGTTTATTGTACATTGAATGCCCAGGGTCAGGACATGAGTTAAATAAAAGTTGATTGCAGTCTTGAACCTAGAGTATATCTTCAATTCATAGAGTGTGTTTATAATATAACATCTAAATTACAAATTAATAATTTAAATGTATATATATAATAAATATATATTAACAATTGCTGCAAACAAAATATATATTAACAATTATAGTTAATATGCATTACAGATATTAACTCGTTCTACATTACTTGGGTACAGGAAAGCTTAAATGACTGTGTTTTTCTAAATTGCTCTGATCCAATACTCTGCTCACCAGGGATGCAAAAAATTAAGGTTACTCATGTTTGGCAGTGGGATATCTCATACCCTGACAGTACACAATTACCCACAGGGTTCACGAAGTTGACAGAGCTGTCCTTCCTGCTGCACCTTCTGACCATTAGTGCCTGCTGCTGGCTGCATGTGAAGACCAGGCCTGAGAGGCCAGAGTGCTTGCCGTTCAAATGCAGAACAAACCCAGAGACAGTCTTCCCCCTGCCCGGAGACCACAGGTCAAAACAGGATGGCAAGTGATGCCATCCCTAGCCTCCTTCTCCCCTGGACAGTAAGCCAGGCTGTAAGCTCCCAGACTGGCCTCCATTCTCCTTTCCATATCTTGGATTATAGGTGGGACATTGCAACTACCCATGCCCAAAAGAATCTTCATCTTGGACGAGGCAGACAGACAAATACCCCTGTTCTCTCACTTCCCAGTGGGAACAGGTGATGACTGAGCAGGCTGTTTGCACTCACTTCCTTGCAACCCTGAACTCCAGTGGACCCCGTGGGAGCTGAATAAGGGGTCCTCTTTGGTTGATTTTCCATCTCTGCATCACCTCTCCTCCCTCTTCACGAACATTTCTGCACTTTCCAAATGAATTGCTTGCACTCAAATTCTTTTCTTGGCATCTGCTTTTGGAAACATCTAAACTAACACAATTTTCTCCTCCTTTCCAGATTGGCTACTTCAGCTACTTGAACTTTCAGAATCAGACTGAATAAAAAGAAAGCAAATTTTTATTTGGACCCAAAGCAACTATATCGCCAAAGATCACCTAAGGGAGGAGAGCTCAAATTTCAACTTAATAGCGGATCTAATATTTCTGGATAAAGACCTCGAAATATCTCTGTTCCTCTGTTCCCCTTCCCAAACTTTCTCCCTCAGTCTCTCTCAAGTTCTCTCTGTGTGTGTGTAGGTGTGTGTCTTTCACCCACATTTTCTCTATCTTTGGGTAGAAAAATAAGTAAAACCTATCTTTCAACTAAACACGAAATGATACTATTCTCTTGTTATTTTACATAACAGTAATATGATTCTTTTTCATTGCATTCATGGATGAGTCCATCTCAGTTTTGAGTGACTCTGAATAGAGCTTCTGGCACTACGACTATTTAATGGAGAAGATAGTCTCTTCTTTCCCCCTCGGAAAGAAGTGCGTTTGAACTAGTGGGTTTGAACTGCTGTCCTGGGATTAGCAGTCTATTGCTCATCCGATAGCCCCACCAGGACTTCCTCACACATGAAACCAAACTCTCCGCCCTGGACTCATGCCAACTCCCAGTGACCTGAGAGGAAGGATTGAACTGCCCCTGTGGGTTTCTGAGACTCATCCGGGATTACAAAGTTTCCTCTTTCTCCCAAAGAGCAGTTGGCAGTTTTGAATTGCTGACTTTGGGGCTCATAACCAAACAAGTAACCCCTGCCCCAATCAGCCACTCCTTCAGCATAGACAAATATGGAATACATGTCAGCTAAATTCTTCATGAGAAAAAAAATACCCTCAGTGGCTAAAAGCCACAAACATTCTATATTTCTCCCAATTCTCACCTGGGTTCAATTGTCTGACCTCTGCATTCAAATGAAAGGGAAGTTGGGATTAATGGGCTAGGGCAGGGTTCGCCAAACTCTTGAGACCGAAAAGTCAATCCTGTCCCTCCTAACAACTTTAAAGTCACCCAAGAGCCTTCAATATGGTTGTCCAAAGAAACGAAATCACCATGATCGGAAGTAATAACCTTCAAATGTTTTCAATATTACGTCACAATCCCAGGTTCACACTGAAAGAGCTGCATGTGGTTCGCGAGCCGCCACTTGCGGACCGCTGGGCTAGGATGATTCCTGCCTCGTGATTGGAAGTTAATAAACAAATGTTGCAAGTTTCTCTAGCGATCAGAGACTACGCGGAGACCTAGTTTGACTCTCCTGATCCATAGAATTAGGGACGAATTGCCAGATGATTCTTTACCTGCACCTTCAATTACATTAAAAACAAAAAGAACCCTTGAGTAGATCGCGATAGATGACAAAGCACTAGGTTTCCCAGCAGAACTTCTCTCCGTAGGGTTTTTGAATGGCTGCAACCCTTCAGAAGAAAAGAAAACCCGCTCAAGCTCACTACATTCACTACATTCAAGCTCACTACCATCTGCTCAGTGCCGACTCACCGAGACGTCGGTCCCCGTGGGTTCCCATTTAAGGAGTCCCAGGTCCAGCCCTCCTCGCAAGGAGCTGCTGACCACGCAACACCACGACACCCCCTGCATTCCTCAATCCTCTAGAGCAGTGGTTCTCAACCTTCCTACTGTGCGACCCTTTCATAAGGTCCTCCCCGTGGATGAAATTATTTTCATTGCTACTTCCTACCTGCCATTTTGCTACGGTTAGGAATTACAACATAACTATCTGATATGCAGGATATATTTTCATTGTTACAAATTGTACATAATTAAAATACGGTGATTAATCACAAAACATTATGTAGTTATATATTGAGACATGCTTGTTTCTAATGACAAATACATGAGATTTTGTTTTGAAGCATGGTCTTCATGACCAGTACTCATACGTGGGCATATCTGCATATGGGTGGAGACAGAGAGAAGACTGGTGCCCCATTCTAAGACTATCAGAAATTTGTGTTTTCTGATGGCCGTTAGGTGAGTCCTGTGAAAGGGTTGTTCTACCCTGCAAAGGGGTCACGACCCACAGGTTGAGAACCGGTGCTTTGAAAGCTGGTCAGCATTTCCTTCAGTTGCTTCTAGCTGGATGCAGACAGCAAACCTTTTAGTTAAAGCCTTTAGTTAATTAGCCCTTTGTACTAAATTGTTCTCCATGTAAGTTAAATTAACTTAAATTTACAAAGTGCATGGAAAAGTTACTGCCTTTTCACTTATCCACCAACATCTGGTTCTGTAGGAATTTACTTGAGATTGAAAAGAGTAACACGCAGATGTTACTTGGCATTTCCTATTATTCAAAAGTAAATATCTTTTCCTGTTTCTTGAGTATGCAACATGAACATTTTTCACTTTGAATTATACATTTAAATATTTTGTCCGTTTTTCTGTGGGTTTGTCTTTTGCTGTTAAGTGCAAAGGTTTTTATATATCTTTATTTCAGCCTTTGGTTAAACTCTTTTATTTGTTTAACTTTGGCAAGCTTTAAAGTCAATTTAACAATGTCTTCTTTGAAAGAAGCACCCTAGTCTGTGTGATCATAAATTTTCAACAAAATCAGATAACAGGCATCAGAAGATCCAAAACAAAAATAACATATTTTTGAGAATGAGGGGTGCCACAGGAGAGATCTAAAACCCATCTGACACAATAGGACCTCCCCTCACAAAAGGATCACAAGGAAGGGAGGAGTCAGCAGGATGCAGTATAGCACCAGTGAAACACACAATAGCCCTCTGGTTCCTTTAGGCTTCCTCCCCCACCCACCCACCCAGCCCCGACTATCACGACCTCAATCCCGCCCTTCACTGCAGGTTGGGCGGTGGCAAGTACACAGGTACAAGCAGAGCTCATAACACAGAGAATCCAGGTCAGAAAAATCCCTCAGGAACAGAAATGAGAGTAGTGATACCAAGAGGATAGGGGAAAGGGAGGGGGGAGAGGGCAAAAGAAACCAACGGGGAAAGGAGACAGCAGTCAGTGCAAGATATTGAAAAAACAATAATTTATAATTGATCAAGGGGTCAGGGAGTGGGGTGGAGAGTTAAAAAGAGGAGCTGGTACCAAGAGTCAAACAGAGAATCAATGCTTACAAATTAATGATGGTGACATATGTACAAATATCATGGATACAATTGATGTATGGATTGTTATAAGAGATGGAAGAGTCCCCAATGAAATGATCTTAATTAATTAATTAACTTGTTTTTTGTTTGAAAGGATGGTTTGAGGTTTGTGTGTGTGTGTGTGTGTGTGTGATGCTTTATATTCTGCTTTATATTGAGAGAGCTTGGGTATTCACAGTGGTTCTGCTGTCATATTCAGGAGTATTAATCCTCCACGCATGCGTACACTTTGTACCATAAGAGCTTCAAAAAGTTTCCTCCTGATATTCCCACCCTGCAGTGTACTTGACAAAGTAATCGTTTTTCTCTGTTTCAAAAAATGCATGCACCTCCAAGTGGTAGTTTGCTTTCTTAATGTATGTAATCCCAGAAAATCCATATTGCCCCTGGAAGAAGAATGAGACATTGTTCACTAATGACTATTAATGTTAATCAAAGAACCTCTTCCTTTGTCTACAGTATCTAATATCAGACTCAACTCTTGAGGTCATATTGTCACATAAAAAAACTGATTTCTAAAGAGGTTTGAGTAAGTCCATGCTCAATAAGAACACTTAGAATTATAAAGCTAAGAAAATAATCTATTCGCATGTGTCAAGACCTGTGCCAATCTGCATCAGCCTCAAGAAGGAATTCCCTGTCCCTTGGAATTCTGATGGCTAAGTTTAGCAGAGGTGAGGTTAAAATTCCTTCTCTCAGAGTACTTACAGCTGCGTCTGAAAGCAGCCAAGAAAGGGAAACAAGTTCAAAAAAGCTAATAAATTATGAATGAACGCAGAACTGTCTACCCCCTACTTCAAATCATATGAGCTTCTTTAATAAACAACCTAAATAAAACTGATGAGTGTTTAGCCATTTAGTATATACTCTATTCTATTAGAAAAATAGATCATAGGAAAATAAAGATATAGACATCAGTTTATGCAATATTATTGGTTACAGATACCGATCAAATGGTCATTTGGATTCATGTTTTTTTTAAATTCATGTTTAATGGTTTCAGTCCACATTATGAAATTACAACACTGGTTCTACTTTATACATAAGATATATATACATATATATAGCTTACATATATGTCCTAAATTTAATGCTGTTCTTTGAAGATAACTAGTGTAGTTCTGAAATCAGACTTTCTTGGTTCGAAGTTGGGGCGCTTGGTTGCATATTGTGAGCTTTTCAGAGCTAATGAAAATGTAACACATATCAACGTAGTCCAAGAATCCAATGGAAAATTACCAAGTGAATATCCAGAATAAAAACCTCTCAAAACTGAAGACAAAATGTAATCTACTGTTGTGGGATATTGATACTTATGGCAACCCTAGAAAGAGCTAAAATTGGAGCTTATACAATGTGGGCAAGAACACAATGATTTGAATGCTGCAATCATTCATTTGTTTCTAAAATATTTATTAAATACCTGCTACATACTGGACTCTACACCCTGTATTCATCCTCTGGATTCTTAAATTCCACTATCAAGGTACCTTGGAGAAGGACACTAGGGGCAGTAAAAGAGAGACACAATAAGCAAGAGGACAACCCTCAACGATAGGGACTGGCACAGTGGCTACAACGATGGACTCAGGCTTAGGAACCCTTGTCAGGATGGCCCAGGACCTGGTAATGTTTTGTTCTGTTGTGCATAGGCTCACTATGGGTCAGAAACAACTAGAGGGTACCTAACAACAAACAACAAGGAGAAAAATAAAAACACACAAAAATAAGTAATTAAGTCAGAACGTGAAATATATTCTACCAACAAGGAAGGAAATGGCTAGTGCTAAAATGGGAGTGAAAGCTGGGAACAGGGATGTTTTATGGGATTTCTACAACATTTTAGGCAGGAGCAGTTGAATAAGGTGTAAATAAATGAATTGCTTCAATCTTTGATTCCAGTTAGCATCCTGTGTTTATTAAAGTTCCTCATTTTAAAAAAACCAGATTATATTTAACCATGATTTGGTCCCATTAAGAATTTCAGCTCACTAATTTATTTTTTTTAATCACCAATGTGTTGTTCATAATGACAAGATAAAATAAAATAAGAAAACTGAATGATCCAAGGGCATCAAAAAGTATTCTAAAGAATATCTAATAGTGTGCTTGCTTTTGGCAGCACATGTACTAAAAATGAACATTAAATCATACAGAAAAAGCCCAGACCCAATATAAAAAAAATTTATAGTCCATAAAATGATATAACTAAACTTATTCTATATTTAGGTGGGTGAATATACATGAGAAATTGACTGAAGAAGTAAGTCAAACTTCTTAATGGTAAGTTTTAGAGGAAAAGGGTAAATATTTAGGACTTTCCCCTCCTTTTTCTTTCCAACATATTTGTTCCAGTAAATTGTTTAATTGAAAACAAAATGTCAAAACATAATTTTTAAAAATCTAAATCTCAAATTGAACAAGAGCTCGAAATTGTGCTACAAGATTTTAGGAGCAGCATATGTAGATTTAAATGAGATCATGGTGCCAAAATCCACTCAGAAAACATAATGAGCTGGAATGACACAGCAGCTGCAAAAATTGACTCAAACATAGCAATTGTGACAATACAAACCAGTCAGTATCTCTTTCTATTGAGCCCTGGGAGTCGGAAGCAAGCCTATGGTCCCGAACGACACCCAAAGCAACAACTGCTACGAGAGAGGAATTGGTCACATCATGCCAAAGCAGCCACAGGCTGTTGTTGTTTTGTTCTGCTATTTAACCTTAAACTGCTTTCATTTATATGAATAGGAACAAAGTATGTGCTCTTAATTTCAAGCTTACATGTTCAGAGGGCATATGTTTATGTGCTTTATAATTATTAATTTATAAGCAGAAGATATTTTGACTAGCCAAAATGAAAATTAGTAGATGACAAAATGCAGTATATTTTATGTAAGAATAGCTTGATGCCCATGATTTAGATAGAATTTTCCACAGGAGTACATTTTTAGATAGAGATTTTGCAAAATATTATTTTGGAGATTTCAAGAAATAAATTGTAAAAGTGTAAGAGGGCACATGAGGGGTGCATTAAAGGTGTGTTTTCCGGCAGCTTATCAGTGTGACTAACAGGAGTTTTGGCTCCCTGAGAGTACCTTAGCCACACCTGACCCACCGGTCCAGGGACTTAATATTTATACATCAAGTGCTCTCAGTAACAGATTGAAATCTCTCCTAGTTCTTTAACTCATGACCTTTCTTTGTATAATGAAGGTTAAGAGTGAAGGGACATTAGTGAGTTGCTGATTATGTTTTCTCCATTATAAATTATTTGAATTCATACACTGGTTCAGGGTCTAATTGTAAACATGGTGAAATGAAGGAATATCAGATTGATATAGGATGGGTGCAAAACCCAAAACGGGCGTTTCATTCTTAGGACAATGGCAAAACCTATGCAAACCACTGCTATTTTCATCCTTCTACTGAGAAGTCTTTTAACATTTTCTTCCTAAAGAATGAGCATAACTTACTATGAGGGTAGTGAACAGGAAAATGTGAGGGTACAATCATTCAAGCAACCAAAATTTAACATTCTGAGGTGGGTCTATATGAACAAAAGAAAATATTTAGAAAGTAGCAAATGTTCCAATACTCTTGGCACATTGAATACCACCTAATCAGTAGAGAGATCCTGAAGCCCTTCAGACATCCTTCCACTGGATTTCCACTTTCTCCTAAAGTTAACAGGAGGTCACAGAGAGAGGAAAATCAGAAAGCAATCATTTTAAAGGGGTTATTTATATGTGCATTTAGAAAAAAGCATAGTGATAAGGAAAAGGAGAGTTGGAAAATAGGCGTCCAGGACTAAGAAGGGCTTGTATGCTGCTGTTAGGTACCATAAAGCTATTTTCAATCCACAATAACCGTATGCACAAGAGAACAAACCCTCCTGAGCCCCATGCTACTCTTAAATTTGTTCTTATGTTTGAGCCGATTGTTGCAGCCACGGTGTGAATCCAGCTTTCTAAGAGTTGGATTGCACAGATGGGGAAAAGAGGAAAATGAATACCAGCTGGATAGGGTTATAGGTTAAAGAATGAGGCAGAATAAACATAAAATGAGAAGGAAAATATATTTACAATAAGAGAAAACCAAACCTCTAAATATTTGCCTTGGCAGATTGAGAGAATAATGTAACTGTTAAAATAAGAAAGGAGGAAAGAAAGGGAAGCAGACAGGGAAAGAGGAGAGAAGGGAGGGAAGAAAGAAAGAATGGAATGACAACAAAAGAAGTCACGATGGTAGGACAGGGCACAAGACAGTATCTCCTATGACCAGAAATACGGAGAATGTGTCTTAGAGTTACTGTTGCATACTATGGTATTTTATGCATGAGGCTTTAAATATATATATTATTTATTTATTTAAATGGAGCCATGTAACTCAATTATAAAAGTAGAGGAGGTAAAGGGAATAAAATATTCATTAGCAAGCATTTCCCATCCATCGCTTGTTCATGCTTAGATCAAACAAATCTAATAATTTCTTGTTAAATTCATCAGTTTTCATTAGAAGAATAATTGTGGTTAGTAAAAGGTAATGGTTACAGTGTGTTACACAATTAACACAGTGTGAAATGAGCTAGATGTGAAATGTGTTCTCTATAGATGATTTTCTGAAAACACTAGACATATGTGCAAAATTTTTCAAAACTCTCAATCATAATATTAAATTAAATCAATGTACATTTATACTGCTGATGAAATCTAATGCTGCCATTTCAACATACAAAAGAGTGATAGCATTTCAACCGATTTTCTGTGATTAAAGCAGAATTTGAAGTTTTTAATATAACCCTGATGTCTATGTATACAATACTAGAGGAGATAACTTGGACACATATTGAAAAACCAGCTCAATCTGACCAAAGCAAATTTACTTCAACAAGTCTGTTCAGATGGGTAATGACCCCCTATCCCAGAACTGAATCATCTTACAGAGTTCCCAGGGCTGCAGTATTCGCAGAAGCAGACATCCAAGTCTCTCTCTGATCAAGCTAAGAGAGAGTTTGCACTGCCAGCTTTCTGGTTACCCACAGGACTCCGTGAAAATCCTTCCTTGTAGATCAAAACAATAAAATATATTTGACAACTAAAAGCTCAACTCTTCTCTAGCTATATAGATTTAGAGTGTATGCTTACAAAGTCAGAGTGGGCTCACATGAGGGGCGAAAGTGTGAGCATTTTTACATTGCCCAATGCACATTTTGGTGCCTTAAATATTAGACTTGTTTCTGGGTAGATCTGACTGTCTTTGACATGCTGACACCAAAATTGGCATATTTTCCCTCATTAACTCTCATTGTTGAGATGCAGAACGTGCCAGGCACCACCCTTTACTCTGCTCATCCCAAGAGTCAGGATATTTCAGTGTAGTCTTAGCTAGTCTGAGATACAGGAAGCGCACACTGGCTTTATTTAAAGTGGTGTGGGTTGCACTCGATGTTTAGGTCAAGTTACACTTCACATTGTGCCTTTTCATCCAAACATATACTTGCACAGCGCAAATTACATGAACTCGGATTTTTCCTCAAGGATTACTTCACCTTTATTAGGAACTGAGTAGCAGGCGGTTTCAATTCATTATCTCTTAAAGGAGCCAGACATTAGTTACCATACAATGAATATAGAGCCCAGATGGGGTACTGGGTTACATGTTTGACTGCTAACTGCAGGTTGGCTACTGAGCCCACCAGACACTCTGTAAGAGACAGGTGCTCCCATCCAGACCTACAGCAGTCAGTCTGTATAGTTTACATTGCCTCCCCTACCAAGAAAGAGAAACTCCCTACCATCTCACCAATTCTAACTTTAACTCATTAGGACCCTTTAAGAATCACAACAAAAACCTTTAAATCTTTTAAAGGCTACAGAATGGCAGGTGGGTTTAAACCAATGACCTTAAATTTGTATACTTACTGCATAACCAATAGCCGCCACATACAACCTTCCTTGGAAGTCTTTAAGCATCTAATACTTTTTCAAATATTTCTTAACTTTTTTATGTTTTCTGTAATTTGTGGGTCTGGACTAGTCTTGTACCTAAATCTCCCTCCCTTTGGGTTTCTGAGACTGTAACTGCTACGGGAGTAAGCTCTATCTGTCTCCTGTGGAGCTACTAGTGGTTTCAAACTGCGGACACTCCAGACCTTGCAGCTCATTTTGTAAACAACACGCCAGCAGTGCTACTATTATTTAAGACTGGGATGTTAAGTTAGTAAATCTGTGTAAAAGCTGAAGTTACAGTAGAATTCTCTATCAAGGGAAACAGCATCCCAAATAACTCCAGGAACAGGCCCGAAAACCAAGACAACAAGGAAACACATTGTTGTCAGGCTGTGTTATTAATATGTGGTCAAATATTTTCTGGCATTGTTTGTTCTATGATGTGTGATAGGTGTTATATTGTGTTATATTCTTAAATACATAATATACATACAAGACAAACAAGTATATATACTTACAAATAAATAGGAACATGATATTGACAGTACAGTATTAAAAGAACCTACTTTTAATATGGCAATATATTTTAAAGGGTTTAAATTTATACCAAAAATGCACTGATTTTAAGTGTTCAGTTTGATGATTTTGGCACATGTCAACATGAGTTTAGCCACAATTAGAGCAGAGTAGATTTTCCACACTTTCAAAAGTTCTCTATGACCTTTTCAACCATCAATCCATTCACTGTCTTCATAACTCACACCAAATACACAGCCTCTGATTGGACTCTTTATTTTGGTGGTGTCTGATGCAGTGTTTTCATATCGCAGGTGTTTATTCTGCAGTGTAAAACCTGCCTGTCAGCTCCCCCAGTGACATCACCCCCTCTGAAAGTTCTCACTTGCTGCTTTTCTATGTCTTCCCTTTTCATTCTTTGTGCATACTTAACATTAAGATTTTTAAATGGTATCTATAAATTCCATCATCGTTAAGCATTACTACAACAGCTTCTCTGTACTAACTGTCAATCCTCCTTTGAGGTCACACTTTATTTCTTCATATAGTCATTAATCTTTGTTTGGACAAGCCTTTTTCTTTTTAAATAAGTAGCACTTAAATGTTCCACATACATTCTCCTTTCTATATTGTCATTCAGAAATTACTGCCAGGCAAAGAGAAAGTGGGCTTATGAGTTCTGCTGGGTCTGAAACTCAGTGTCCGAAAACCATACCACAACTGGACTCACCGACCTCCAGTCACAGTCATAGCAACCGACAGTGGGTTTCTGAGACTGTAACTGTGTCGCGGAGTGGAAGACCAGCTTTCCTCCCGCAGAGCTGTCCATGGCTTCAAGCCACTGACCATGCAGATCGCATCCCAACACATAATCACTACACCACAGTATGTTTTCTTTTGCTTGGGACAGGTTGGCAGGGATTGTTTATCTATTTTTTTTCTAGTTTGATTTTTGGTATGAGGATAATTTCACTCCAACACCAATATATTCTTTATCTGACACTGATTTCTCGCAGAGGTCAAGAGGATGAGACTAGTGTGCTGCCTTATAGTAGCTGGTAGAATGTATCATATCCTAAGTACAATGAGTCAAAATTTGACAGAGAACTCCTTCAGTGTCTTCAGACAATAGTGTCATTGGTAATATTCATGAAATACCTAACTGTAAATAGAATACACTGAATTAAACTATACTTTCTACTCTACAAAATCAGCATCAATTTCAGTGTGTATCATATGACCTCATTTGTGTCTATTTTATAGTAAGCTCTGAATCATATGCTTTGCTCTAACAGATTCACTCACTTAAAATTGAAGAACATGCATTTATGTATTTTTGATCTTTGGTCATTCATGATAATTCATTTGTCACCTCTAAGTAATATATTGTTGTGTTTGTCTATTGATTCTATTATACTGAGACAGAATATAATATAAGCGAAAGTAGAACTGGTAGAAAGGTTTCCTAAGCTATAATCTTTAAGGGAGTGGATCATCATGTCTTTTCTCTAGTGGAGGCACTGGTGGGTCTTCACAGTTCATTTTTTGGTTAGCTTCAAAGCACAACCAGGGCACACTCTATGCAACATAACTTACTTTTTGTCACATTTTCCTATATACACTGCTATTTTTCTGTAAGAGTGCTATTTTCAAGATTAAAGGGACTGAATGAAAGCAAGTTTTTCTTCTTTTGTAAATTATTGCAAAGCTAGAGCCTATTATTTTAAAAGATATGGTGATATTTACTTGGGCTTAGATATTTCATGAATAAGGAAAAACCAAAGAATAATTGATGTCTTTAAATTATAGTGCTGAAAATGTATCATTGACTTCTAAGAGGATGAAAGAAATACAGTCGAACTGCTCCTTAGAAGTAAGGGTAGCAAGATTTGTTTGACATTCTTTTTTCTTGGTATCAGAAAGGACCTGTCACATGAGAAGGACATCATGATCGGCACAGTAGAGTGTCAATTAAAAAGATGAAGACACTTACTAAGTTTAAGTGGCACAGTAGCTGTAACAATGGGGTCAAGCATAGCAACAACTATTAGGATGGTACAGGTCCAGTTAGAGTCTCCTTCTATTGTATATTTTCCTATGAGGCAAAATCACTTGACAACACTTAACAACAAGAGAGATCTACAGGTATAAAAAGCAAAACCTAAAAAAAAAAGACCCATATTTTTTCAAGAAAGACAAAATCATTGACACCATCAATATGGCCTCCCTTTATCATCATGCTACTTTTTGCACCTGCTGTGAGGATTTCAGTTTTATTTACATTGAATTGTAATCCCTACTGAAGGCTGCATTCCGTAATCTTCATCAGGAAATGTTTCCAGTCCTCCTCACTTTCAGCAAACAAGGCTGTGTCAATGCCTATAATAATAATTCTAATAAGTCTTCCTCCAATTCCAATGCCACATTCCATCTCCACATAATTCAACTTACATGATTATTTCTCAGCACTCACATTAAATAAGTATGGTGAGATGATACAACCCTGGTGCCCATCTTTCTTTACTTAAAACCAAGGTTGATTTTCTTGTTCAGTTTACACAACTGTTCTTTGACCCATGTACAAGTTCTGCATGAGCACAATGAAGTGTTCTGGAAACCCCGCTCTTCCCAAAACTATCCATAAATTGTTATGATCCACACAGTTGAATACCGTTGCTTAGACAATAAAACACAAGCAATCATCTTTCTGCTTTGAGTTAAGCTCCATCTGACACCAGCAATGATATCTGTTGTTCCAAACCTTCTCCTGAATAGACCTGAACCCCTGGAAGATCTCTGTCAATGTACGGCTGCAATCTTTAGTGAATGATCTTCAGAAAATTTAACTTGCATGTAATATCAATGATAATGTCCTATAGTTTGAACATTCCTTGGGGTCACCTTTCTTTGTAATGTGTACAAATATAGATTTCTCTCAATCAGTTTTCCAAATCACTGCATTCCAAATTTCCTGGCATAGATGAATGAGTGCTTCCAGCTCTACGTCCGTTTGTTGAAATATTTCAATGAGTATTAGGTGAATTCTTTGAGCCTTATTTTTAGCTACTTCAGTGCAGCTTAAACTACTTCTGCAGCATTGGTTCTTCTTCATATGCTACCTTTTGATATGGCTGAATATAATTTAGATCTCTTTGGTACAGTGACTCTCTATTTTTTTCATCCTCATCATTCAATATTTTGCAATAGAATCAATATTTTAAATCAAGATTTGATTTTTCACCTTTCAATGTAAAATATGCTGTTATCAAAGCATATCTACAATATTGTTCCTTCTTAGTTTTTTGAATCTAGTTCTTTACACATTTCATTATAATATTTACTTTGCATTCTTGAGCTGACCTTTGAAATTCTCTGTACAATTCTATTTTTTAAAATCATTTGGTTGGGGGATCTTACAGATCTTATCACAATCCATACATCCATGCATTGAGTCAAGCACTTTTGTGCATATGGTATGTTGCCATCCTCATTTCCAAAATATTTTCTTCCTACTTGATCCTTTGGTGTCAGTTCCTCATTTTTTTCTGCCCTACCCCACCCTCCTTCATGAGCCCTTGATAAATTAGAAACTACTGTTACTTTCATATCTTACTTTCACATCATCTGTTTTTTCCCTTCATCCACTTTTCTGTTGTTCATTTTTCCTTGGGTGGGGCTAGCAGTTTTATGTTGATCATTGTGATTGGTTCCTCTTTTGTCCCCTCCCACCTTCCCCTTACCCTCCTGTGTTTGAAAGAGTTCTCTAAGAAACAAAACCAGGACACCTATGATTTGATATAAATTTATATATTAAATATAAGTATATATATATAGATGGATGGATATATACAGCACAAAAGAATATAACTGCTTATTAGTTCATATAGCAGAACAAACAGCTCAGTTCAACTCACTTCAGTGTAACAGTGCATATACTGAAAGTCCTTCAAATGGATGAGGGCTGCTGGATCCAAGGTCAAGGGAGCAGACAGCTAGATCTTCTGTAAAGGAATGTAGGCAGTGCAGTCACAAGAAACAAACAGCAAGGTAGGTTATAAACAGTCAGTCAGATGACAGGATCTGACTGTCCTAAGCTCAAGCGATGCATTCACCAGCAACGTGGTGAAGCAGTTCCCTAAGGAACCTCAAGCTTTAGCAACATAGTCCACAGGTAGGGTGTCCCATGGGTAGGGTAGCTCACAAGTTAAGGCAGAGAACTAGCTATGGCAACTGCCTGCTGCTCCAATCTCCAGAAAGCAAGAGATACTTTTATATAAAGGGTAATTGTACATAAAAGCATCCCATCCTAGTCCAGCACAAGCCCATAAGTCCCACATTAGCCCATATGTCTGATACCAATTTATAAAGCCTTCACACTGAAGAAACACATGCAATGACACCGAATGCAGGGATATCACAGGCCTGTGGGTAGAAAGTCTTTGGATCCAGTGACATTGCAAGCACCTCAATTCTGGAAAGGGCCTTGTCATGGCTTTTTCAATTCCCAGGTGTGCATCAGGGTAGGTCCATGTGACTTTCCCTTAGGGATGTCTCACAGGAAGTCAGCCTTGTCAGTAGAGTGTTTTTCAGGGAGTGGATTGAGAGAGAAAAGTGTCTCCTGTCTCCAAGAAAGAAATACAGAATTTCCCAGAATTCTCAGGAAAGGCCTTGCCCACTCAGAGACCTTATTGGCTATAAACTGATTGACAGGCTAGACTCCACCCCTACACTCTTAATTCGCAAATTGACAAATGATTATACAACTACTACATATTGTTACTCTCCTTATTGGTCCTGAGGGGTTTATCTCTCCTGGATTCCATGTGTTGCAAGCTCTTATCTGTACCAGGGCACATACTCTGGTCTAGCCAGGTTTCTAAGATAGACTTGGGGTCATAATAATGGAGGGCTAGGGAGGAGCAGCATTTACAAGCTAAAGGAAAGTTGTATGCATTATACTGCACCCTGATTGACTCATATCTTCCTTGTGACCCTTCTGAAAGGAGATATTCAGTTGTCTACAGATGGACTTTGGGTCTCCACTCCATCCTCCCCCTCATTTATATCGATATGGTTTTCTGTTTTGTGTCTCTTTGATGCTTGACACCTGATCCCATTGACACGTCATGATCACACAGGCTGATGAGCTTCTTCCATATGGGCTTAGTTGCTTCTCAGTCAGATGGCCACTTAATTATCTCCAAGTCTTTAAGACCCAAAATGTATTTTCTTTTGATACCCTGGCACTATAGGCTTTCTTCACCATATTTGTGTATGTGCCCATTTTGTCTTCAGAAAATGTGTCGGGAAGTTAAGCATTCCAGAAGGCTAGATTGTTAGAATGAAATGTTCTTGAATTGAGGACATATTTGAGTAGAGATCCAATGTCCATCTGTTACCTTAATACAAAACCTATAAATATATGTATGTAGCTATATTTCCCCATCATCATATATAAATGTATTTACATATGTATAAGCCTATATTTAGACCTCTATAAATGCCCTTTGCCTCCTATTTCTTTCCTCTATTTCCTTTACTTTCCTCTTGTCCCACTCTCATGTTCAGCCTTCATTTGGGCTTCAGTAATTCCTTGAGGTTACATTGCCCTTGATCAATCTCAACCAGGCCTCCTATACCTTCCTCACCATCCATTTTGGGTCCCTTGTTGTTCCCTTGCCCCAAGGTTTTTTAACACCTACTTCCTTGTCCCCACCTTCCCCTCTCCCATGTCTCCCTGGAACTGTCGGTCCCATTGTTTTCTGCTCTGGATTATTTGTCCTGTCTATATCTGCATAGATATGCAGAGATAATAATATGCACAAAAACAAGACAGAGAAAACAAAACAACAGCAAACCAGTGGCAAAAAAAGTAGAAAAGCCGATAAATAGCTCAAGGTCACTTTGTTGTCCTTTACTAGTGTTGTCCAGTGAAGTCTGATGGGGTGCCACTCCCTGACCCCCCAGTCTATTTTTGGTATTCCCCAAGGACTTCATTGTTCTGCTCCCCTTGATATCCTGTGGCACACCTTTAGTGTTTCGCCATGGTAGGATCAAATCAGGTACAATTCTAGCACTGTGTCTCCAGTGTTGAACACATTTCTGTTATGAAGTTGCTATAATATTTACTGTAAACTATGACTACAATGATATAAAACATGTGTTAGTAAAGATAGCAAGATATATAAAATTAAATATTTATAAGACTAGAGAAAATCACTGTGTTCTTTCGCTTCTTAAAATGTTTATTTTAATATCATGGTTTGGTTGTTATTACTGTCTTAATATAAAGAACAGGTTTAAAGAGAAAGTAAATATGTATTACTCACTTTCTGATAAATGTTAGTAAAGCTTTCTTCATATATAAGGGCCATTATCATGTCCTTTAAAGTATAAATCAATGCATGTCCACTTAATACTAAGCTTACTTAGTATTACATTTATTACAGTTCCTGTTGTGATAAATGGCAGAGAGAGTATACATTTCTGACCTCAGACTTCTGTATTGCCATGAGGCAGGCAGGTCAGCCTCCATGACCAACTCTGCTTTACGTCTCCTGACACCTTCGCTCCCATAACACTCAGTCTACATCTGTGCTGGTCTGACAATACATTGCAATGGCCACACTTAGCTCATAGACGATATTCACAAATAAAGGTGCCTGCTAGGGAAATTAATAGATTACTACTAATGAGGATTAGCCAACAATAAGGATATAGTCATTGGTTTCCTTAACCAGCAACCAACTCTCTTTCCAGTTTTTAGTTTCTCAGATTTTGCCA
The DNA here is from genome assembly GCA_004026705.1 of Nesogale talazaci. Classification (NCBI taxonomy): domain Eukaryota; kingdom Metazoa; phylum Chordata; class Mammalia; order Afrosoricida; family Tenrecidae; genus Nesogale; species Nesogale talazaci. The sequence goes on along the minus strand of PVJH01000032.1, from coordinate 186,306 downwards.
CCAGGAAGCCAGCCTGTCTGTGAGTCTGTCTCCCACTTTTGGAATTTCGAGCCAGATGAGGAAAAGGTACCCATAATCTAAAGCTGCTTCAAGTCACCTCCGCAACAAAGTCTCTGATGAAGCTAATCTCGGCATTCTCCTTCCCTTTAGATGAAGATCTTGGACATGCTCTTCCAAGATCTAGACTCCCCTGGGAATTTTCTGCTTGTGTTTTAAAGATGCATCTTCCTCATTATTGAAAGAAGGGATTTGAGGGAGGGTGGTAAAAAAAATTACCAGTATCAAATATTAGTGTTACACATGCCCTGCTTCCATAATCTCTCCCAATCTTTTAGCAGGTGTTACAGAGACGAAGTAGAAGAGTCATCCTAAAAATGTTCACCCAACCACACTTATATTATGATTCCCTTGTACACAGAGCTGATTGTTAAAAAATTTAGAGGTGTTCACTTTAATTTGTGTGAGTTCCAACACAAATGTGTTCCATCACAGGGCATATTACTGATGTTTAAATTCAAGCCAATTGATGACAATTCATGCACTATGTATAATTGTTGTTAATGTCTTCAACAATAATGACCATTGGATTTCACTATGATATTTCTTCTGTTCCCTCTCACAATCATATTACGCCAGCTTCTTTAACTCTAAATCCTTTCCAGGTTTATTGAATCATAATCCACTTTTGAAGTTCAATAGGTCACCCCAGGGGTAAAGATACTCAGCCATTCCTAACATTGTTTTGTTCATCTCTTATCTTAAGGAAGCTAATTTACAAGAATGAAAGCATTATTTGACTGTTTGGGAACAAAATTAGAAATGTCACAGAAATGCTTCCAGAAAAGCAGGGCGGCTCACAGACAGAAGACACTAGGACAAGCTACCTGGGCCTCTCTGAGTGTCTCCTTCCTGAGGATGTCCCTGCCTAACACCAGATGGACAGAGCTGGACAGGATGGCAGATCAAGAGGGAATTCCCCAGTGGGGGACACTGTTCCCTCACTCTCCCATAGCCAGGTGTGCCAAAGACAAGAGAGAAAAGAACTTGTTAATAGGCCAAGCCAAAAATTCAGGAATTTGAAAATTGAACAGGTGAAAATGTAACTGGTGATAATTGAAAGCTAATTATCGTCAGCTAGCAATAGGCCACCAGGTGTTCTGAGTCACCTAAAAGGCAAAACAGAGAGAACTGTGAAGATAACTTGCTTTTGGCACACAAGAGATAAATGAGATTCCTTACTGAAGCCACAGCAAAAAAAAATGGTTTGTCTGTTTATTTCTGCTAAATTTTGGGGTGCCTAAGAGCTGAACATGAAAAAGCAGGAATTGCAAGGCAAAGTAATTATGGCATGTTTTTAAGAGGCAACTTTTTTTCCCAAGTGAGTAAAGGGAGAAATACAGTAACCATCAAAATTGCATCTATTGGCTTTCGGCCATCCTGAGAATTTGCTGGCAGTGCCAAACACAAAAGACTTCATGTCTATTAATATACATTCTATATTCCTGTAAAAGGACTGCCGTATTGAAAAGCCAAAGCTCACATGCATTAAGTAAAGTGTTCAAGGTCATAAAACAGCAATTGAAGGATTAAAACTCCAAAATTCCTGATCTCAAAATCCATCTTCTTTTAATTCATACCATCCTGATTTTTTATGGAAATTTACCCATACGTAAAACAATATCAATATTTTTTTTGCTATTAGGTCTCTGTAATTCTATGTCTTAATTATTAATTTTTTTAAATGATCGGGGCCTCTGTCTTTAACAAACTATTGACAAAAAGTACAGTATGTACACAGAAAAGAAGATAGTCAATGAATGTTCATAGAAGAAACACATTCATCTAATTCTACCAATCAAAAAGTAGAATGTCCTTAAAAATTCAACAGCTCCTCTGTGCCCCTCATAATTACTACCCGGTCCATCACAGTCAAAGGTCCCCTAACATCTAACATAAGAAATTTATCCTGCCAGATTTTTAGCTTCACATGAATGTAGCAGCATAGCATGTACAATCTTGGGCTGGTTTTTTTAACTAAATATTTTTATAATATTTACTTTTATTATCATGTGCTGAAATATTTTGTTCACTTCATCACTGCATTGTGCTTCATTGCATAGCTATAGCAGAAGGGATATATTTAGTCATTCCGACTCCATGAACATTGTGATAATTTCTAGTTTTTGTTGTACAACAAAAACTTTCAACACCTATAATTTTTAAAATGAGCACACCAGTGCTTGTCTATAGTTATATACAGGCAGGTTGGAAAGGGGACAGTGCTTGCCCAGGGTTAATTTTACTATATGCTGTCAAACAGTATTCCAGAGTGACTACATCCATTCACTGTCCTGCCGTCAGCATTATCAGACTTTCAGTTGCTCCACACTTTTATCTTGTCAAACCTGAAGGACGTCAGTTATTTATTTTTGTTCACCTTGTTATTATTGCTAGGGACCATCAAGTCAGTCCCAGCTCTTGGTGACACTATGCGCAACAGAAGTCAATAATGTCTGGTCCTGCCTTTATCATTGCAGTCACTGTGTCCACCAAGTTCAGAGAGGGACTTCCTCTACTTTACCGAGGACAATATCCTTCCCCAGGGAATAGACCCTCCTACCCACGTAGCCAAAATACCGGAGGAAAAAGATCTTGCCATTTTGCTTTGAAGGCTCTTTCTGGCTATGCTTTCTCTTAAAAGATTTGCTTGTTGTGGTATATTTAATACCAGAGTATTTCTTCAGTTGGAGAAATCCTACATATGTTCTTCCTTTTTTAAGTTTTCTAACTCCATGTCTTTGACATTCCATTTCACTTCTGGAGCTTCCCTTTGAAATTTTCTCTTTGGCTTTTACCTTTCACTATTTTTGTTCACTTTAACTCTTCTGCTTTCAGCAGCATGTTTCAGAATATCTTCTGACATCTAGTTTTTCACTCTTTATTGACCCTGTGTTTTATTGTACATGATGTTCTTGATGTCGAACTATAATTTGACAGGGTTTTTTTTTAACCTGTATTCTTTGATGCATTAAATAGCTTCTTAAGGAGTTTCCTAAATTCAGATATGATATACTCAACGTAATATTTTGATTATATTGTACTTGTTTTAATTTTCTTCAGCTTCAACCTAAACTTACATATTAGCAGTAGATGGTCTCCTGTACAGTAGGCCCCTGCTCTTGTTGCAGCTGATGATATGGAGTCTCTTCATCATCTCATGCCACAAATGGAAAACATTTGACTCCTGAGCATTCCGTCTCTTGAGATTCATGCGTACAATTGTCGTTTATGTTGCTGAAAAAATATATTTACAGAAAGGAAGTCATTGTTCTTACAGAGTTCATCATTTCTCCCTTCCTTTCTATCAGCAAAGTTGTATTTGGTGATACTACTGAGACTTAAAATATGTTTCCAGCTTTCACATTCTAATTATCAGTAATTATCACTGCATCTTGATTGCACATTGGATTATTAGCAGAAAGAAGAAGCTTATAGAGTTCTTCAATTTCTTTATCATTTGACTTAGGAGTTGATGTGTAAATTTGAATAACAGTTGTATGAAGTTGACTTTTTATAAATGCATAGACATTGTCCTATCACAGATAGCATTGTATCTCAAAATAGATCTTGAAATGTTCTCTTAGAAGAAGTGTGTGATGAAGCTCCTTGTGAGGGCTTCCTTCCTGCCATAATCAGCCATAAGACTGTCTGGTTCAAAATGGCTAATACCAGGCCATTTCAGCCCGTTGTGGTTTAGGATGGCAATCTGTATGCATTCCTTTTCAATTTTAACAACTTCAAATTTTGCCCCACCCACACTTTGTACACTTCACATTCCAATTATGAATGGATAGTTGCAGCTGTTTCTTCTCATTTTGAGTTGCACCCCATCAGTAAATGAGGGTTTGGAAATGGTGCTACGTCTATACCAAGGTTGACTCCTTTCTGAGGAGTTCCCTCTTCCCCAGTCCTATTTTGAGTGACTTCCACAATATCTGACAATGTTCCACTACTATTATTAAGGCCTCTGGGAATAATTTCTCAGAAGGCAACTGCCTATCCTTGTCTCCATTCTCTTCTTAGTCTAGAAGCTCATCATGATTGACAGTGTTAGCATTTGAGTACTAGTGGCTATCTTCCAGCATCATAGCAGCGTACCAGTCACCACAAGATGACAAACTGGTGGATGAGTGGTCGGTAGTTTTCTTAGCAGCTGTACAGTTGTGTCTCCTGGATGACATTGCAGTGCTATTATATACACAGAGCTTCAGTCCTGTTGTGTATGTTTTCTTGGTCATCTTGATAACTTCAGTTGTCACATCACTGCTAATTATCAAACCTATTTTTATATTTTAAGTGTAACATATTTTCTTATGTGTAATGCAATAATTATATAACATTATTTTATTTCATTTTATTCAGTTTGCTAGATTTTGTTCAAAAGGTTTGCATCTATGTTAAGGAAAAAAAATCTAGTTTTCTTTCTTTAAGGCAGTGATTCTCAAACTTCCTAATGCCACAACCCTTTAATACCGTTTCTCATGTTGTAGTGACCTCCCAACTATAAAATTATTGTTGCTGCTACTTCATACCTGTAATTTTGCTACTGTTATGAATTGGGCATGTATGATCCTGTGAAAGGGTTGTTCAGCCCCCGAAGGGGTCAAGGCCCACAGGATGAGAGCCACTGCTTTAAGATCTGTCACAGGTTTGGTATCAAAATTATGCTGCTATGTTCTTCTATTTTCTGAAAAGTGTTGGATAGAGTTGACATTATATCTTTCTGAAATTCTCTGCTGTCTCCCAGGATCCATCTGACATTATCAAATATAACCCTTGTTCCAAGTCCTCTTCTGAATGTCTCTTGATGTTCAGCTGCTTGTCAATGTATTGCTACCCTCATGGATGCATTTTTTCATCAAAACTATATGAAAATCATGATTTTGTTTGAAAATTTCTGCATTCTGTTAGTTGACCTTTCTTTGGAATGTATGCAAATATGACCCTCTTCTTGTCATAGTGGGCAGGCAGACAAGGGCGTGCTTCCTGTGTTTCATCAGTTTGTTGAAGCATTTAATGGGCATTCCATAAAATCCTGGAGCTCTCCTCCCCCTAATGTCTTTGTGAAAGCTTGAACATATTCCTTAAGTACATCAGTTTATGATCATATGGCACCTCTTGAAACAGTTTCTCCAGGTATCGTGACTCTGTGTATTCTTTCCATCTTCTTTTGAGGCTTCCTGCATCACTCATTATTTTGCCCATAGTCTCTTTTGGCATTTCAACCTGAGGCTTGATTTTTTTCCAGTTTTTTCAACTTGAGATATACTGGTATGTTTTCCCTTTTTGGTTTTCTAACTGTAGGTCTTTGCCCATTTCCTTATGATAGTTTACTTTGTTTCTCCATGTGCCTTTGAAATTTTCTGTTCAGATCTCTGTGTCTTCCATTTTCTTTAGCTGCCCTATGATCAAGGGCAAATTTCTACAGCTCCCAGCAAGTGATTGGGTGGAACTGTGAAAATAGAGTATGTATAACATCAATACAGCAGATAGGTCAGTTTCCCTTCCCAACATCCTGGTTCTATGGATGAGCCACCTCTGAACTTGCAGCCGAAGCAGCAGAGAGACTTGAAGCACTTTAGAAGAACGTGTCTAAAACCTTTGCTTGGGGTGGTGGAGGCCGCATCAGAGATTCTAGAACAAAGTCTCAGATGAGCGGTACTGACAATATCAAGTGCCTTTCCTCATGTGGCTTAAGATTATGGGTCTGTGACATAAAGCAACAGACTGACTCATGGGCCAAGGGACATGTGGCTGAAAGTCTGAGGACCTGAGTGAGACTTGTCTGCTAACTGAAAAGAGAGTAACAAGGACCCATGACTGCACCCTTATTGCTTGCTGACCCTAATATGTGAGAACCTAGTAACTTCTCGAGCACATTCCCTAACTGTGAGTATTGCCTGTGAGTTTTATGCAGTCACTGCAGTGAACTATCAAACTGAAATAGAGGTAGAGGGTGTGGGAAGAAAAGCCAGTGTCCTAATAGGTAAGGAAAGCACCTAAAAAAGCCAGAGGAAGTCAGATATGTCCACTTCCACATGATTTAGCACACATGCTAGTCTATTTCAAACTGCTAAAGCCTGATCACTCACACTTCCATTTCATTTTTTTATAACTTCCAGTTTTCCTAGCTTCTGAGTTCTGATTTTGATAGATATTTGCAGCACTTTCTTCTCATTTTGAGGCTTATCCCAATAGTAACTGAAGGTCTCATCGACATTTCTCCATCTTCCTCTTTGTGGTCACTCCACATTAAGAAGGCAGCTCTTCCTAGGTTGTATTTTGGGTACCTTTCAACCTGAGGGACTTGTGTTCTTGCACTATAGCTAACAATGTTATGCTGAAGTTCATAAGGTTTTCAGTATATTTGATAACATTCCTACTGCTACTCAAAAGGTTTTCATTGCTGATCAATCCAGAGTGGACAAACTACTCTCTGTTCACAGACTCTTCTTACTCTGGAAGCTCTGTGGAAACCCATTCATTTTGGGTGTCTCTGCTGGAATTGAAAGATATTCCAGCATCAGAGCAACATACAAGGCACCACAGTAGGCCAATGTGGTGACAAGTGGTGGTGGGGCACCAATACAAATACAGAAAATTGAGTTTACCTAGTTGAGTTACCAAGTTGTGTAATCAACTTGCAATTATGTGGCAAAGGACAGGAGAAAATAAATTAGGATGTGGTGAGAATGAATTGGTATAGTACACCTCAGAATTTAAACATGACATGAGAATGATGATGAAATGAGAGATGATGAACTGAGAGATAAATCAGCAATTGGAAGGAGCTAAAATGTCTATGAATAGGTATTATAAGAGCTAAGGAATAATAAATTATAAAATGAAAAAAAATAGTTTTATCAGGGAATTTTATTTACTAATTAATGTTTGTGGTAGTTACGTACTCTGCTGTCAATTTGACAGGATTAAGAGTGAAGGGGTGGAGTCTACCCTGTCAATGAAGTTGTAGGTTGATGGCCTCATTTCGAGGTGCTAAGAGATAAATAGATGGCTGAAGGCAGGATGCAGACTCAGTCCCTCTGAGGCATTCTTATTGACAAGCTACATGGAGACAGGCTGATGCCAACCAGCACTTTGGAGCTGGAGAAGCCAGGTGGAGGCCCCTGTCAGCACTGAGATGCTTATACCATCACTGGATCCATAAGACTTTGCACCCACTGGCCTGTGATCATCCTGCATTCAGCACCGCTGCATGTGTTTTGTGAGTCTGAAGAGGAATTTATAGATAGGTATCGGACATCTGGGCTAATACCAAACTTATGGACTTGATCTGGACTGGGCTAGGATGTTTTCTCAATAACCAATTCCCCTGGTAATCAATTTCTCTAGTAAACCCAGATGAACACAGTGCTTATGGGGTGGGCCCAATATAGGGGAAATAATGGCTAAAGTAAATTATTGGGATAAAGAAGATTGCTGTGTGTTTTCATTTGACTCTAACTCATACCTCAGGCATGATGATTGAAATATTGCCCATTTCTGCACCATCCTCACAATGGAAGCTAAAATTGAGTACATTGTTGCAACCAGTGTGTTAAGCCATATACTTAAGATTCTTTGTATTTTTCATTGGCTCTGTAATTTATAGAGCCAAATGTACTTATCTGGGGACTGGTCTTTCCTGATAACCTATTCAAAAGTACTTCAGCCAAAGTCTTGTCATCTTCATTCACTTTAAGGTAAAGAAGAAAAATGTTAATTGAGAAGAAAAGTAACTTGAAAATGAAATGACAGTGGTCTATCTTACATAAGCCAAAAAGTTACATTGCCATTGAGCCAGCTACAATTCAGTGAGAAAATATTGGTCAGGATAGAATTCCCCATTAAGTTTCTGAAACTATACATTTTTATTGTAGCAAAAGGTCTTCTCTCCATTCCATAGAAAGGGAGGTAGTTTTGAATTAATGACCTTGTTGCTTACAGCCCAATGCGTATCCCAGTACACTTTGCCATCAGGGTTCTTAATGACTTCCTATAGATGATGTCACATAGTATTAGAGAGCTTCATTAATTCAAAGGAGCCCTAGTGGCACAACCACTAAAGCTTTAGTCTGATAACCTAAAGCATATCTGTTCAAAGTCACCAACAACTCAATGAAAGAAAGATGTGGAAGTCCGCTTCTATAAATATGGCAGCTATCGTGGTGCTGCTATTTAGGCATTGGGTAACTAACCAGAAGATCCATGGTGCTAACTCACCAGCCACTCTGTGGAAGAAGAATGAAGCTGCTCATATTTATGCAGATCTACATTCTTGGAATCCACATGAGAGCAGCAGGTTTCTTTTCTGGTTTTAGTTAATGGAATAGGTCATTCCTCCTCATAACTGTGCTCTCTGGTACCCAGACACATCTCTCGGAATCTGTAGCATTCAAAGGTTTGAAAAAAACCACTGGCTAACCTTAGTAAATGGTCATCATTTAAATAGAGAAATTATTTTTAATAATTTCCTACTTATGTTAAACCACACAGTTGTACAATGAAGAACACAGTCTATTATGGAAAGTACCTCTTCATGCCCTATGGAAGTCTCCACATACACAAATGCATTGTAAATTAGTCTGTGTATCATCACGAACCGTATTTTCAGCATTGAATGGCAGTGCCTTATTCCAGCGCACTAGACTGATTCTTTCCCAATACTAGAAGTGCTAGTGGTAGGAATGCCATTATCTTTCACTCCTTACTTATAACACTGCATCATCTATGCCAAGAAATGATCCTATACTATCAATCACCATCCTCACACACATGCTAAATAAGAAGGGGAGACAGAAACTTCAGAAAGCTCTTTTCATTTGAATAGGCACAGGAAGTTAAATTTTACATGATTTTCTTCTAAAGACATTCATATTCTCATTATTGAGGAAACAACATAATATGCTAAGGGTGCAGTTTGTGAAAAGAAAGAAATAAAACAGCACAAATAGAAACAAGACAGATATCCGCTTCTGAATTGCTAGCAGAGGGTGAAGAGAGGTTAAGCACTAAGCAGTTTCTAGGAAAGATTCATAGAACTAATTCAGCTTGTTCTATTTTGGCAGAAGCAAAAATCGCGGTCCCTGCAACCATATCAATAGTTTGGAAAGAAGAGTAAGTTCTGGTCCCTTGTAGAAGGTCACACCTATGCTAGGTAACAGCTTTGGGGTGTTTTTTGTTGCCGTTGTTGTTTTCAAGGTTCATTATCTTCTCTATGAGTTTCCCCTTAGACCTTTGCTTCTTTCTTCTCCTTATTCAATGTCCAAGGTGTGGACATTTTACTGCTCATTAGCATGTAAATTAAAGAGTAAGAACTGAGGTGAAGCTGAGCTGTATAAGAAGATTTAAGGAGGAAAAGGTAGAAGAGTAGCAGCAGGTTCAGATGGCGATTCAGAGGTGCCAATTATTTTCTTCTTACCCTCACAGTCCTTCCTTGGAAGACCTCTCTGTTTTCTCTTTTTTGATATCCCTGCTGAGTAGCTCTGGCTCATGTGACCTAACCTGCTGGCCCCCTCTGATTGGAGGGAGCTAAGAGTTGACCCTAGAATCAATTAGAATTCCTTCCTGGGATTTCTTAGTTGTACTGCTGATACATAATCTGTTTTCCATTAGGACCTTGACTAGAGAAGATGCATCGAATTATGGTTGATAATGAGCATTCACACCCTAGAGTCAAACCATAGGAAGAAAATACAAAGGCAGATGTGTGCAGTGGAGTGAAGTTAAGGCATCTGCAGGCCAATGGGAAGAAACAAGGCATAATGAAGTCTGGACTTTCTAATACCTGGTCCCTGTAGGTCCTGGTGTCTGGCCATATTTCCTGATCTTGAGCAGGGACCCTTTAACCTTCCAAAGATTCACACTCCACCATCTTTTATGATAAGTTAACAGATTGTGTTCTATAACTCTTGCCATGTATCAGAATAATGATGCTGCAGTGCAAAAAATGAAGGGGCACTAGAAACCTGACTCTATGTGTGGAAGTATTTTAAGATATTAGAAGACTAAGTATGCAAAATGTGTCTGTACATTTGATTAATAAAGCTGATAGACTCTCAGTACAATAAAGCTTTAGTTTTGATTACATCATCAACTGCAGCTTTCACGTGGGAAAATTTAAATTTACATTATGAAAAGAAATAAAACTCGAAAGACACAAAAGAGATAAAAGGTGGAAGAACTAATGTAAATCTATCAAAAAAGAGAGTGACAAGAGAAGGAAGGGAGGCATCCTGACTGGGACCAGGATCCTAGAGGCAATGACTCCAAATGGTAAACTGTCTCTGCTGACAAAAAGCAATGCCACCTATCTGTCTTGTAATGCTCAAAAATTAAAACCAAGCTCATTACCATGAACTTAATGATGATCAGTAGCAACTCTGCAATACAAGGTACAACTGTAAGTTTCTAAGACTGTATTTCTCTTTACAGTAGTAGAAAACTCTGTCTTTCTCCGTAGAGCAGCTGGTTATTAACGACTCAACACATAATCACTATACCACATCCCAATTATTCCTCATACCACTCATCACCACTACTAAGTTCTATAAATCCCCATTCTTCTAGCCCCTCAATACTCCGCTTTACACACCACCACCATCAGCACCATCATCAACCCATTCTTAATAGAAATATTGCTGAGTTATCTGGGTCTTGGCTTCTATGCATTCTAGTTATATACTATGATGCTGATGGGTCCTAATATGTGAATAATATCTGTCGATGAAAAATGTCTCAGCACACCAGCATGGCATAAAATGCCCCAAGTGATCTGGCTCTTGTCTACCTTTCAAGTCTTATTTCATGCCAATCTTTTACATTCTCCCCTTGTTCTAGCTAATCTTTGTTACCACAGCTCAACCACTTCCCCATTCCCCCCAGCACAACTACTGCATAGTCTACCTGCTGAATGTGCTGTCCTTTTAGTTCACTTACTAGACTTGACCCTTGAAACCAGTTATCTTTGAGAGAATGACAGGCGGAGGTCTCCTATATGTCAGAGTAGGAATGTGCTTCATCGGATTTTTGAAGTCTGATTTTTCAGAAAATTGCCAGGTCTTTCTGTCAATGGCACCTTTAGTAGACTTGAAGCTCCAACGTTTCTCATGGTAGCTGAATGAGCTAACAATTTGCACTATCAAGGGATTCCACTTGACTATCAAACCAAATGTGCAATCCATGACCCTCTAGTCTATTGATGTGTAGTGACCGTACAAGACAGCGTCTAACTGCTCCATAGGTTTTCCAAGAGGAAATCTTCACAGGAACAGTCAGTCTCATCTTTCCTGCTAGGAGTAGCTGGGGGATTCAAACTGCTGACATTACTGTCAGCAGGCCAATGCCGAACCCACTGTGACACCAGGCCTCCTACAAGACTACTGGATACATTCAAAAGTCAATTCAGATTCACTTCCTTTGGAAAAGTTCATCGCTTCTCTTCTCTCCTTCATTTTAGAATTTCTTTAGGAAATATTTATTTAGAAAAATATTAATGGCTTTGCTCTTTGTCTGATCAGTAATGCCTAGTCTGTAATATAAAATTAATATAGGTAGGATTTAAAATAAGTGCATTAATTTTATCAATTTTTTCTTCATGATGTTTTGAGCAAGTTCATTTAGGGCCTTTTAATTAACAGGATAAAAATTTAACTGAGAATTGGTCCAGTCTGATGTTAAAGTTGGCTTATTTTATTGGAATATTTTTAAAGATATGATACCATATTAATGATATTAATTTCCTCCACAATCCACCTATTCATCTGAACTTTAATCTAGAGCAAGTGGTCTCCCTGCACAAATGAAATATAATAGTTTTTAAATGTTAATGTTATTTTAATAAGGAAAGATAACATTTCTATGCAAGATAAGAAATCTATTCATTAGCTTGATAATTATAACATTTTAATTAGCAGCAAATGTAAAGAGCCTTGGCCTGGTTTTATTTTGCTCACAGGGTGTTGCTATTCCTTCAGAGAGGCAGCTTGATTGTATTAATGTATCCTGTCAGGTGCCTAAAACCCAAGTCATTACCAAGTTTTGCTAACCCTGGGAAAAGCCTCTGCTCATCTTTTATAAGAACTTTTCTCACAAGGAAAACTCCCAGGTGGAGAAATCTAGCCTGAGATGCAAAGTAGTGTAATTTCGCTCAAGCTGGCCTTCGGATGAAACCCATTCATGGATTTTAGCATCCATGAAATTGGAGAAATAAGTATACCTTGAAAATGGTTTTATTTTCTCCTAGCAAACAGGATAGTACTTTCTTGCTTTGCTGCTTTTTGAAAGTTTGAGGATCTTCAAATAGCATTAAAAGCTAGAGAATGGAAAACAAAAACTGCAAGCAATTGCCCAGCTAATGTGTACCTCAGATGGAAAGTCGGGGAAAAGTAGAATATCTTCAAAGAGTGTAATCAACATGACATGAGTGATAAAAATTCAATTATCTACCAAAGCAAATCTGTGAAACAAATTGCCATCAACCACGTCTGGCTTAGGGACCTATTTGCTGTTTTCAATTTTGAGTCCCCAAAGAAAGAGTAATAATTATCACAACAATCTCCAAAACATTTCACCAGATTTGGCCATGTATTCTATTTAGATTTTCAAATCTCTTTAGAATGCTCAAATTCACAATTCATTTGTATATGGCCACATGTATCTTTATCCTATAAGTATAAAATTTAAATCATTTAGAGTAAACTTTCCAAAGGATATTGGTGAAATGGCCAAGAAACATAAAAGTAAATTTAAGACTAAGATTTCTGGATCAAAAATTTTATAAAAGCAGGGATATGCAAAGGTAAAGAAGTCCCTTTACTGTTGAATGCCTGAGAGAGTTCACCAGACCAAGATGCATTTTGAATTTCAATGAAGGAAACAGCTCTTCAAATTCATTTGACCATTCAATCCTTTTTCCAGAAGTATCACAAGAGGCTAGTGTTCTACAACATGTCCCTAATCAAAGCTGCATCTATGTGACCAAATAGTAATTAAAAACACACAAATCTTTATGCTCTCCATTGGATTCCCTTCTGTATTTCTGAGGTATTTGGTTTCACTTCACTTGCAGCTGGAGTGGACGATGATGATTCAGGGATGGCCAAGCTCAGTATGATGTCAGGAGACTTCTAACCATGTGGCCAGACCATTTAGTTTGGGGGAGAAAAAAAGTTAGTTAATGCCCACACGGGTCCCCTTTCTTTTACATTTTTCCTATTTCCCTCTTATAAGATATCATCTTTCCCTTCACCCACATGAAACTTGCCCATCTTTTCACCTGTTATTTCACCTTCCCTCCTGGTCTTCCCTTCCCTGGTAACCATCAAAGTCTGTGTCTTTTGGTATGAAAATGCCTTGTCTTCATTTGTTTTATAACAGTGGCCTTATGACAATATTTGTTCTTTTGTGGTTGACTAACGTCACTCAGAATAATATCCTTCAAATCTCAAATCCAGTCATGCCAGGAGGTATGTCAGAGTTTTATCATTACTTTTTCATGATGTGTAGTAAGTATCCAATCATCCATATGGGGAAATTTGGCCTCTTTATATCTTCTTGCTATTGTGAATAGTGCTTTGATAAACATGGGTGTACACATACCTTTTCATGTAATAGTCTTTACTTATTTAGGGTGAACACAAAATAGAGGATTGCTGAGTTATATGGCATCTATATTTCTAGTTGTTTGAAGAATAATCATGCTGATTTTCACAGTGGTGTCACTGTTTTACAGTTTCACTAGCAACGTATGAGATTTCCATCTCTTCACATCCTCTCAAACATTTATTATTTTTGAGGGATTTTTTGTTTGTTTTCTTGCTTGTTTTATTTTTTAACTTTGCTGGCAATGTCAATGTAAGGTGGCATCTCATTGTTGCTTTGAGTTGCATCTTTTGAATGGCTAGTGCCACTAGTGTTTCTTCATATATGTATTGACTTTCTGCACATCTTCCTTGGTGAATTGTTGATCTGTGACCTCTGTCAACTTTAATTGGGGTATTTCTTTTTCTTGTAGAATTTTTTTCAATTCTCTACAGATTTTAGAAATTAGTGCTTTGTCCAATATATCATTGTCATAAGTTGTTTCCCTGTTTGTGGGTTCCCTTTTTACTGTTTTGGAAAATTCTCTTGATACAGATGAGGAGTGTTTTATTTTTAAAAGATTTCAGTCTTATGCACTCTGTTCCTTTTTATTATGTTATGTAATGTGTTTATGCCATGTACTAGAGCCTCCTACAGTTTTCCTTATTTTCTCATTGATAATTTTTATAGTCCTAGCATTTACACTTAGTTCTTTAACCCATCTCGAGTTCAGTTTTGTAGAGAATGGAATTTTCATTTCATTTTTCTGCAAGTGAAAATCCAAATTTGCAAGAACCTATTGTTCAAGAAACTATTTGTTCCCCATTTAATGTATTCTGGATTTTCCCCCCCAAAATCAATTTTCAGTAGTTTTGAGTTCTTGTTCTGTTCCATTAGTAAACCCATCTATTGCTATTCAAGGACCAGGTTGTTTTGTCTCTTGTGGCTGTGTAGTATGTTTTTGAGAGGATGAAATGAAATGCCTCTTATTTTATTCTTCTTAAGTGTTATTCTGCTTATCTGCGGATATCTCTAGCTCTATATATGCATTTCTTTCATTGTAACTTTATGTGAATTGACATATAGCTAGTGGTCTCCTGTATGTTAATCTCAGATTGATGTTTTCTAATGTTGATCCTCTGTCAAAGAACTCCCTGTGCAGTAGTTAACTAATCTGGTGTCAATTTTGAGGATTAAGAATGAAAAGGTGGAATGTAATCTGTCGATTTGGAGAAACTCAATGAGGCCTCTATGTGGTGATGGGCTTCTCCTAAGAATTTTGGAAACTCATCGATTTCCTCCTTGGAGGCAGGAGAGAGACTCTCTTGACTCACTTCCTGCAAGACATCCCTGAGGAGAAATCACATAGACCTAACCTGATGCAGCCCTAGAAACTGGAGGAGCTGCGTGGAAACACCAGCCAGCACTGAGATGTTTCTACCACCACTGACTGCACTTACTGATCTGTGATCCTCCTACATTTGGTGTCCTTGCATGTGTTCTGTGAGTCTGAAGAGGATTTTATAGATTTGTATTAGTCATATGGACTGATATCAATCTTATGGGCTTGAACTGAACCAGCTTGGAATGTTTTTCAGTATTCAATTACTCTTGTGTACAAACCTCTTTCTTACCCGCATATGTGTTTTTATGA
Source organism: Nesogale talazaci (assembly GCA_004026705.1). NCBI lineage: Eukaryota > Metazoa > Chordata > Mammalia > Afrosoricida > Tenrecidae > Nesogale > Nesogale talazaci. Next base: position 171,011 of record PVJH01000032.1, on the reverse strand, counting down.
CTTTGTTTCTCTTGCCTACCCAGGCTAATACATCCTGTATAGGCTGGATATTCTAGAGAAACAAAACTAGTGACACTGGTAGAACTGGATATCAAGGAAGCAGAATTGGCCTGTGTCCAATTCAAATTTATGAGCCTGATGCTAACTGGAGGCTGCTTCAGATGCGTGCTGGGCAGCAATAATACAAGGAGGAGAGCTCAGAGACCACAGATAAGGGGTTGGCGAGTCTGAGAGTCCAAGGTGAGCAGAAGCTTGGCACGGAACTGGTAGCTCCCCGGATCGCCAGGCAAAACAGGGTTCCAGCCTAAGAAGCTGGATGCAGGACATAAGGAAACAGTAAGAAATGGGACAAGAAGGAGGCCAATCTCCCATAGCATCTCTCATACAATAAGCCACATCCCCAAGGTAACATCATTGAACACTGGGACTCCACCCTACCTTCCCACAGGCTTGGCCACGTTTACATAAAATCTGTAGCACTCCCTTAGCATTTGGTCTAAGCTTGATCTTAATTTCACAAATTTATCCTTATCTGGAAATAGGGGCCCTGTGGTATAGCATTATGCTTTGGGCTGCTGACAAGAATACCAACATTCAAAACCACCAGTTGCTCCTCTGGAGAGAGATGGGGCTTTCCACTCCTGCACTGACGTTCAGCCTCTGAAATGCGCAAAAGAATTCCTACACTGCTCTATACGGGGGTCCTGAGGCAAAAATACACTCCATGGCAGTGATTTTGGTTGTTTGTTATCAGGAAATGCCACATTTCCCAAATTTGTAGGATAATTTTATGGATATAAACTTTGCTGGCAATTTTCTTTCTTCTTTCTTTTTTAATTTTTTTCACCCAAAACCACTTTATTAGGGACTAATCCAGGCATCACACCATTCCATAGTTCAATTACATCAAGCAGTATTATACTATTACTACCCCAATCCATTTCAGATCATTTTCTTCCTTCTTTACCTCATTTAACTCTTACTTACCTCCCACCACCAACACACACACACACACACACACACACACACACACACACACACACACACACACCTTCCCATTGTATTCCCCACTCCCAAGAACCCTTATTCTAGTTATTGTGTCTTTAGGTTCATCAATCCTGGATTTAATGTACTGAAAAACATATCAAACACCATAAAATAGGGCTGAGCCCTGGTGGTGTAGTGGTTGTGTGCAGGGCTGCAGCCCATAGAGTTGATGGTTCAATTCCAGCAGCAACTCTCCAGGAGCAAGGCTGGGCTTCCTACTTCCACCAGGGCAGTGATGCCACAAAAAAGAAAAAAAAACAGACTAACCAGGTTTGGGTCTTGGCTAATCGATCTTGGTCTTTAAAGTGGAAAAAGCCATAAAATATTAAAAACCAGATAAAACCTAAAGTGCATCAAAGGGGAGATGAAGTAATAGGATTTTAACTGTTCAGGTTAGATTTATCATTTTAATCTACCCTAGTCGCCTCTCTAATGTTCTCAGTCTGGTAGCCAGATGATCCCCATCCTTATTTTATGGTTAGGGGCACATTACACACATTACTCCTGTGTAAATCCTGCAAAAGTATTTTGGGCTTCCCCTGTCATCCATAGCTGCAAACCAGAATCCCACCATTTATGCTCTGATACTGTCCCCTCCTTCACTTTTGGAGTATGTCATTTACTGTCCTTGGGTCATGAATGTTATTGTTCTTCCATATGGAATTAGTTAACATCTCACTTAAATGGCTGCTTGTATTGAGACAAGCCTTTCAGACTCCAAGTGCGACCCTACCTTAGAGACAGGCACCATCTAACCTCTTCACTAGACGTGGCTAAGGCACACATATCTTCTGTGTTTCCGGTCAAGTATCAAGCAGGGCTATGTAGCAAGAACTAATTGCTCTTGGCTTGGAAGATATGGCACTAAAGAGGGATAAAAGGAATAAGTGTGATTCAAAAAAATGTTCCTGAATACAGATTTTTTTATCTGCCTCTGGCTCACCTTAAAAACATCATTGTTAATACAGTCAAGGATCTTTGTGATCATTCCCTGCAGCATAGAGTCATCTGTTGGCAATTGATTTATTTCAGAGTTTTCTATGTGCCATACATAATTGTCTTGCTTCCTTTGTGACTTCAGCTGAAAAGCCAGATCTTATAATTAATTGTCTTTTATAGTTAATTTTTCTTTTGTTTTCTGAGCTAGTCTCAGGATTCTTTCCTTTTTATATTGGAAATTTGGATTGGTATGCTGAAGTGGTTTCTTTTGTGGCTTAATCCTATTTGGAGTTCTTTCAGGTTCCTAAGGGGTTATTTTTGCTTTATTGCAACATTTCTTCAAGAAGCTTTTAAATTTGTGCACATGTGTGTGTGAGTGCGTGTGTTGTTGTTTCCTGTTCTGGAATTCCTACTGTCACATGATATTCCTCCCCAGAGTGCCCAACGTCAATCTTATACTTTATTCAGTTATAATTTACTAATTTATTTTTTTCTCAATTGCTTTCAAAAATTAGTATTAAAATATCTATCTTTAAGCTCATTAATTCAGCCTTCCATTGCTTTAATTCTATTTTCCTTTTTTGGTGTATTATCTATTTCTAATATCTTATTACTAGTCTTCTGGATTTTTATTTCCTGATCTTGCACAGTCTCTATTTTTCCATTTATTTTGTCATATTGCTCTTGTTAGCATTTTCCTGAATGCTTTCAATTTTTTTGCTTATATATTTTTCCTGAACCTCTCCTCATTTTTTCCCCTTGCATTGAAAGTGCCCATGAATCCCCCCACTGAATCCCTTTTCCAGTAGTCCCAAAGCATTTTCTTCATCAAACAGGACTTTTGGATCTGTGCATTAGTCAGCAGGGTGTGCCAGCCTATCTTCCTTCTTTGAGTGAATTAACATCATCTCTGTTGAATCCAAGGCATCCTTTTGCTTTTGAATCTGTTTCTATTTGTTGGTCAAGTGGTAATGGGGTGGATGATGGCCTTTGACCACAAATTTTATCTGTTGGAAATGCAAGGGTAGCAGGATAGTGTAGGAGAGTTAACTCTAACATGTTGAGTAACAGAGGAATAATTTTTAAAAACCAAAAACAAGAACATAAACACGCATACAAAAACCATATCAACAAGCAAACAAATGGAAACCATGCATGCACGTGCGAACGCACACGCACGCACTCACACACACACACACACACACATGCCACAACCAGTATTTCCCTCTCAGTCAGCAATGTATGTTATCAAGGTTCCACCTAGGATGTACACAGAAGTATAACCGCGAATACTCAACAGTGGGGCAAGGAAGTTAGGGATCATTTATCACCTCTTACATCCATTGTTTGTCTGCTGGTGGTTTATCAAAGCCTATAAAGACATAAATACAACTTCTCCAAAATGGTATTTTAAAAATCCACAAAACTCATAGCCTGAACTGACTACTGCTTTCTTCAAGGGGGAGGGTGGATATTAGAGTGAGTTCTGTCCCATTATGAAGGAAAGTAAAACAGACAAGAAAAGGACATAGCTGATTTAGCTCCAGTGCACACCAAGTCAAGAGAACCAAGCCCGGGTGTTGATCTCAGCCTCCTTTATCTCCAAACATGAATGTATAAATCGGTACTCACTTAGAATAGTGTAGGCAACCGGGATGACACATGCCCTCTCCAACAGCCTCCTGTGTCATGTGGCATTCCCACTTGGTAGGTCCTCTTTCAGATGACACAGATAGCCTTAGTGGTACAGAAGGGGAAGTAAAGCCAGCTGCTAGATGCACTAGGTTGGGAGCTGGTCAGTCCATCCTTGAACTGGGATGTGGGACACCAAGGGGAAGCTCACCTTTTTCTTTATCATGTGCTGAAGATGGCTCTGCTCTAGCTTGTGGTTAGCCAGGGTAGAATTTAATGTTCCCCTTTCTGTTTGTCTAGTGCTGGAAATGCCCTGTCCTGCAAACAGAGCAGCTCAGGTTGTCATCAGTCACCAGAGAATTGGCCAGTCTTTTTGATGTGTTGGTTTTGCCTTTTGTTTTCCCCATGGTGTGTTCAGCTCACTCAATCACTTTCATTAGAGATCCAGTGTTCTGAGCCTCGCCACCATTTTGATGCCTTCAATGCAGACAGAGTATGTGTAGCAAGTGAATGTGGGTCACCATCTTATCATAAGACTGCTATTCAGCACTCTCAATATTTAGCTTCAAGCTTTAGAATGATTATCCACAACTTACCCCATTGCTACATCCACTTCCGATTTCCCCAACCATAGGGAAAAAGAAGCATTTTCTTGTAGCAAATTGAGACCCAAGAAGAGAGTGTATGCAAACAAATTCTCTACACTCATATTTAAGTCACTTTGGAGGCTACGACTCTGGGGGAGGGAGACCTTCACATTCATGAGTTGGAGATGAAGCCCCGTCACATTCTCCTCACTAAAAGTTATTCCCCACAATGTGCCACGCCCCATACCCCCACATAATAATTCCAATTTTAATGGGGTGCTTGGAGGCATATGGTAGGCTACCACAGTCTTGAAGGATAGCTGATTGAATGTTTTCTGACTGAAGGTTCTCTGTCCTCAAGAGCAAGCAGACCGCCCCATCTTAAGCACACCCCACTCTCTTCTGATAAGGATCATAGTTTGCTCTGCTGAAGAAGAGCTCAGAGACTTCAGACCAAGCCACTTTGGGACAAACAAAGTTAAGCCACAATCTTAAGTCTAGAACCCACCCATCTTGTTATGGATGTCCCTTCCTGTCACAGGTATGTCCCAACACATCCCCTTCCTGTTATGTATGGCTAGAACATCCCCTTCCAGTTACCAATATGTACGGTGTGGCTTGCATATCTGGGGATTACATAAACCTTCCTGATTCTGTGGTTCCAGTCTCCATGGAAGGGGTGAGCCCTGGCATTCTTGTCTTATGTTTCTTTCATTTACCCTTCAATTTCCCAACCACTCCTTAGATTCCAGTTGGTTGTAGAGGCTGATCCGCACACCTTCTGAACAATACTCAATGATTATTCTCAACCCCGCCACTTTTCCTATTACTTAAGATACAAAACTTGATTATTTTATTTTGGCTATGAAACTCACAGAGAATCCAGTCCTAAATCATTCACTTGGCCTAAGTTGAATGAAGATAATGTTGTGACCTTTTCAGAACTGATAAAACTCTGTAATAGCATTGCCAAATGACTATCACTTCTTTGAGCATGTAGTTGAAAGTGGTCTTACGTGGAAGGCACTAGTCCATTTATACATGACCAGTTATTGTTGTTGTTTTGGTAGATTGTTATTCTCAGGGCGGCTTTAATTTTAGAGTAAATTAAAACTCCATAAGAGCAAAATGTTTTTGTGTGCTGTGCTAATTGATGCTTTCACCATGCTTAGAATAGTGCCTAATAAATATTAGAACAAAATATTGTTGGATGAATACTTCACTTTTAAGATATAAGTATCCTTACCTCTGAAACGTTGGAAACCTCTTCTGCCTATTAGGGAAAATTAGCAAAGGCAATAATAGTTATATTCTGTGATATTTAATAGCAACATAATCATTATTGTGTTGCCAAGTTTCAGAATAAATTTTATATATGTTGCAACTATAAATCATATGCCATCTGGTTTCACTTGGTCCTTTTAAAGTATCAATAAAATTGGCATGTAAAAGTTGTTTTTTATCTCTCTTATATTTATTTTTTGGAGCTTCGATACCCTCCTTATATCTCTGACATCACATTTTTTCCACATAAATAGTTGTATGTCCCATTCCCCCCATGTTTCCTTCATTACATCTCTCATTCCTTAATTCTGGAATAAAACCATTCTGATTCCTAATCACAAAATCAGGCTTTATCAAAAGTATGTCTTCGATTGGCCGTGGCTAGAAATTGGAGTCATTGGGCGAGACCGATAGCACAGAAAAGTAAAGAAGTATGCACTATTCTCTATCTTGGTTCTTAAAATCCTATTGGCTACTTTACTAAAGGTAGTGGACAATTGCCAATCTCTTCGCAAACCTCTGCATTTCCATCAGGCCACTCTGAGTGTTTGCGCAAAAGTATCTGTGAGAGCTTAAATAAAAAGTCCTCAGTCTAATTCATCTCAAACTTATGTTAATTATGATTATCATTTACTAGTATCTGATTTCAACCCTACTTCACACTACTCCCATACCACTTGCAAACATTGAGATTCAGTGCTCTGAGATAAGAGTAATGGTGGACCCTTAAGAATCCAACACCCTATTTGAAAATGGGGTTTGTTTTTGTTTTGAGTTTAATTTTTTTCAATCATTTTCTTGTCGGCTTTTACAGCTTATAACATTCCATACATTGATTGTATCAAGCATGTTTGCACATGTTACCATCATTTCCAAAACATTTTCTACTTCAGCCTTTGGTATAAGCGCCTCTTCTCCCCCTTCCTTCCCCACCCTCCCATATTTGTGACTTTCATCAATTATACATTGTTATTACTATTTCTTATCTTACACTGTCCATTGTTTCCCTTCACCTACATGTTATTCGTCCCCTTCGGAGGGAAGGGGGTGGCTAGATAACCAACCTTGTGATGGGTTCCCCTTGCCTCCCCCTCCCCCTCCAGCCCATCCTCTTCCCCTCATGATATCACTACTCCCACTCCTATTCCTGTAGAGTTTGTCTGTCCGGAATTCCATGTATCCAGAGCTCTTCTCTTTGCCAATGTCTGTTCTCCGGTCTAGCCAGATTGGAAATGTAGCTTGAGTCATGGTTGTGGAGTGGGAGGGCATTCAGTAACTAGAGGAATGTGTGTTTCCTCAGTGCTATACTGCACCTTGGTTGAATTATTCCTTCCTTGGAACCTTTCTGCAGAGGAATATCTAATTTTCTACAGATAGGCTATGGGTCTCCGCTCCAACACCCCTCATTCATATCAATGTAGTTGTTTGTTTTGGATCTTTTGATACCTGATCACATCAACACCTTATGACCATACAGGCTGGTGTGCCTCTTCCACGATGACTTATTTGCTTCTCCTTTAGAAGGCTACTTGTTTCACTTAAGCTTTTAAGACCCTAGACCCTCTAACCTTTGATAGCCAGACATGATCCACTCTTTTCACGACATTTGTTTATGCACCCATTTTGTCTTCAGCAATCATGTTGGGAATGTGAGTATCAAAGAATGCCAGGTTATTAGAACAAAAAGTTCTTGTGTCAAGGTAAGTCTGAAGTAGAGACCCGAGTCTGTCTGCTATTTGCCCTAGAAGTGAGACAGGTGGAAGGCACAGAAATATTGAGTCAAAGTTAAGGTGGCATGGGACATTTGAAGGCATTATTTAAACACTCGATTTCATTGGGAAACTGCCAAACATAAATTTAACAAGTAAGTCATCTAAGAATGATCTCTCTTTGGTCATGTTTACATGGTCTTATGAAAAGATGCTCAGAAAGGAAAGAAAGCATGGCACATGACAGACACACATAAACCCATTGACCAATCCCCAAAGAGAACCATAGCATCATATCTAACTATTTTTATATTTTTTCTATTTTTCTATGCAGGCCTCATAGGTATCAATTATGAAAAGTCATATAAAGCAATGCATTTGTAGATTTATTGATATGTACTGATTGCTTTATAAATGTTTCTTACGCAATTCAAAAGTATTGCTACATATTTAATATTTGTATAATAGTCCATCAAGTGGATTCTGACATTTAATAATTAGGTTAATAGATATTAGGTCTGATCTAATATCTTTCCATTGAAAATAATATATTTATTCTTAATTTTTTCTATACTGAAGGATGTTTCCTTAGGATTCATTCTCAGAATTGAAATTAATACACTAAAAAATAGGAACACTTTAAGATTTTTGATGTTTATTTTCAAAAACTTTTTATGTATCATAGTATAGTGTATATAACTTTATTCCATCTTTTTATGAGTGGGTTTTTTATTTTTTAATTGTTTTATCTGAGGCAAATATTTGATGCTACAAAGGCTATTGAACTATAGAATAACAAACTTGATAAAAGACCTTGAGTTTTTCATGAGGCCATGGAGGCTTCTGGAAAACTTGAATCTTCCTCTGTTTGACTAGGATTATCCGCTCCTTTGACTGTGGAGCTGCCCTTGCAGACTGCGTTTCTCCACTTAACAGAAGAGAAAAATTGTGCTTCAAATAACGTTTTTTTCCTGTTCTCATATAATGGTTTTATGGGTGCTGTTGTTCAAATATCCTTTTTGAGCTATGCAATGACCCGGTTTTCTTTTGCAACATTTTTCTGGTAGCAAAAATGTTCATACTTATTAGGAAAAAATGTGGAAAATATAGAGAAATACTCAAGAATTTGAAGTGTCATCTTCCATCCAATAATCTTCCACCACTTTTGGTGTATTTGCTGTGAATTGAAATCCACAGCTCTACACTCACAATCTTATGATCTACAGAACCACATTCCTGGACTCCTGAAATGGTCAGGTAATGTTACACAGGAGACTTTTTCCAGTCATTAAAATACATTCTGAAAATAGAAATTTCCAATCTATATGATATTCCACGGAATGAGTATATCATGATTTACTTAACACTTCTGTTTTTAGACATTTAACCTTTTTTTCATTTTCCATGGATTTACATATTAAAAGATATCATAAAGATTCTTGCACATTAATCTTTTCACTGATTCTGATTAACACCTAAAGATAAATTGGTGGATGAGCATTTATGAGACCAAAATTTATGAACAATTGAAGAAGGTTTTCAGTATATGCTTTGAACATTTATATCAATTTATGTTCCTTCATCAGTTGATGTAGGGCCAACCGATGGTATAGATGACAAAAGGGAGGAGAAGATTATAGGAATTTAGGTATAATTTTTATTAATACCTCAAACGCATTTTGGAAAATATTTTATTTTAAAAACTAAGTAGATAGACAAACTGCTTTGATTTAGTCTGTTTATTACTGATTGTACATGAAGCAATTTGTAGTCCTGATCTTTTTTCTCAAACAATTTTAATTTCTTTAATATTCAAAAGTAATGTTATACCAAAAATAGCTTTCATACACACATTTGCTTGGTTTGGTTTTAATTTTGAGTATAATTAATGGTAGAAAAAACAGTATTATACTATTTTTCTTCCAGCAATTTTTTTCATTGATTTTCCTCAAGAGAGTCTGTAGACTAGAATTATCTTGATCTTCATGAAGAAAATTACATCGCTTAGTATAGTCATTTACAAAAGTACACTGAGCATGCTTTTGAAATGCATGTGATATTTTAACAGCTATAGAATGGCATGTGTATAGAAGAATTTTTACTTTAACGAAGAAATGGTTTCCCTTTTTAAAATTTAGTAGCAATCTACTATTTACTTAGAGCAGTACTGAATGGCATAGCTTGCATCCATTTGTTATTACATACCGAAAATACGTCTTCCATAGTCCAGTAGAGGCTATTTGAGCTACAATAAGAACTGAGAAAAGCTCCAGATGAAAATTTGGGAACAAAATAAAAAATCCAATTGTATTAAATAACATTAAAAAATAAGTGGTTTAGTCATCTCAAGTAACAAGGAAGGAAGAAATGGAAATACTTGAGATTTTCTGTTTTGTTTTGTTTTTCTGTTCAGGGTAGTTTGTCAAACTAAATATTTCAAGACATTGAGTTCTTCGTCTTCACACTGTATTTTATAAATTTGTAAATATTTTGATGCATGTGCTTATCATTCTTCAAGTATTACATGGAGCAAATGTTTCAAATGACCTCAATTATTTTAGCACTCATACCTTCACTTTCACTCTCCAAAATATTATAAACTTTAAGAAATAGTGTGAATTTTAGCAAAGCAAATAATTTATTGTAGTTTTATTAGTAAGTTCACAAGTAGAATAAAAATATGAGATACTTTAATAGTGTGTTCAGTGTATATTTTTGGAGAAGAATTAGGAAGGTTCAAAGATTCGAATTAAGGATGGAGTTAAGTTTTTGGAAGCAATGAGGTCCATAATATCTACATAGAGACATGGATATGTGTCTGCATACACATTTACTATAATATAGAGGTACTTACAAATAGAAGTTTGATCTTCCAATAATTAAGATGAACCATTTTATACAAAATGCACATATCTAAACCCTGTGTGATTAAAAGAATCATGTATTAATATTACAATTAATATTGCAAGAGTCCTATGAACGTCTAAATTTATATCCCAATGGGAGTAAAGATTGACTCCCTAAATCAATGGTTCTCATCCTTCCTAATGCCGTGATGCTTTAATACAGCCCCTCAGGTTGTGGGGGCTACGTATTGGTAATGGAACAGATTTATTTTCCCAGATTGACTGATCAAGAATATCAGCAGATATGTCATCTACTCTTGTGTGGATAGTATCATTAGAGAATGAAATTTCACTCAATTTCGTAACAAATTCATTTCTGATCATAACTGGAACAATGTCTTTGGCCACTGGCAACAGTAAATTCTCAGCGATGGTGTGAGGTTTCACAGCTCTGGCAATTCTGAGTGGCACCAAATATGAAACGTCAATGGTTGTTGTGTTTTGTTTGTGGTACTTGCCACCAGTGTCAAGTCGGGCTTTCTGGAATCCATCACTTTGCTTCTAAAATACTTGGTATCCTGGCTGGCAAAAATTAGGTACTTGCTTTCAAAATGGCATTTTAGTTTGTTTGACTTCATGGATTTGGATGACAGAACTTCACAACAAATAATACACTGTAGTTTCTCAATTCCTGTTGTATTTATTGAGTTAAAACCATACCATAAAAAAACTCCACTGGGCTGAGCCCCAGTGGCGTAGCGGTTGTGCACGGGACTGCGGCCCACTGGGACAGAGGTTCAATTCCAGCAGTGGGGCTGGGCCTCCTACTCCCACCACCGAGAGCAGTGATGCCCCCCCCAACAAAACAAAACAAAACAAAAAAGCTCCACTATATTTTCTTTTCTTGATGTTCTTTTTCTACATGATATATTGTCATAGGATGGTTTGCTAATGAAAATAATATATAACAATAGCTTTAAAAAAAACCAAAGTTGATACATGGGATAATTCAGTCAATGCAATTCATTAAAGTTTCCTAATGATTTACCATTCTACGCTTATTTTTTACATCGCTGTTACTATCACAAAGGGGCAGTATTCTCATCAACCACAACTGAATATGAAAAGACTGATTAAGTCGGCATCCAGATTAAGTTCTCTTTATATATATATATATATATATATATATATATATATAGTTTTTGCAGTAGTTGATGATTTTACATTTACCTAGTAATTTTATTTCATTGTCATTTTACCTCAAATATTGCTGCTTTCAACATCGTTGCTTTCAACACAGTAGTTACTTTCTACATAGTAACTGTTCTCTTCATGGTAGCTGCTCTCTACGCATGTGTGGCTTGTCTGCAGAAGTACATTATGACGTCAATTCTGTCACGTACACCTGAATTTGTAAGGGGTGTATGCGATGGGGTTGGCATGATGATGGCAGACTGGGTACTTGTATATCTCTTTATCTGCATTTGGATGGACCTGCTTGAAGATGGATGGAGGAGTGGTGTCTTGGTTCCTAACACCATCGGAAATATGTGTTTTCTGATGGTTTGGGTGACCCCAGTGAAAGGGTCATTCAATCCCCAAAGGGGTAGAGACTGCTAGCCTAAGTGAACACCACTGTTTGCAATTCTGTTGAGGATATTAATAGGATCCAAGATCACAAACATTAGTAAAACACACTCTCCGAAACCCATACGTCGCTCAGGACTCTCGCTAGTGTCATTATCATTGGAATCAACTAATGGCAGTGTGTTTGGTTTGATTTGCAGTGTTGACAGTAGGTTGTGGTGGGTGCTTCCTCCCCCCCCAAGAGTTTTATTGGCATATACTTTACAATTTACCATAATAGTTCAATCACTTCTAAAAGAGTTCTACAATCATCACCACCTTCAGTTTTAAAACATTTCATTCCTTTTTATACTCACCATTATTAGCTCCTGATGAACAGACTCTGAAATCGCAAAGGTGAACTGTTTTGAACTAGGACAAAAGAAACCAGTTTAAAATAAATCCATACAGTGTCATTCTCCCAGCCAGCGCCTACCTCCCTGCTTCTCCACCAACTACTCCTCTGACTTTCTGTCTACCTGTCCTCTTATCCAGCTAACACTGTCCAGCATGTGGGGCCCTCCACAATCAATACAAAGAGCTGACTACTGACATACATGTCTGGAGTTTTACTTTTAAAATATTCCAACAATGAGAAAAAACTTTCAAAGAATATTATACAACATGCCTATTAACGATCTTTGCTCTGGCCCTGGAGAACTGGAACCTCAAAAGAGATGATTTACCCTAAGAATCAGAGGTATTTGAAGCTATAAATAATGTTTTGGGGGTGACAACATATTGGATTACCAACAAATAAATCACCCCAGAAATAGATTTCAGTCCCATGAATTGCCACACATTTTTCAGCTGCTAGCGGTAGGTAACCAGGAGCAAAATACTTTTTAAAAAAGTGAAAGGATTCAAACAGAATCCTGTACCATTAGGTGATACAAAATGTTTGTCTGTTATATTTGTTTTTTTAATTCCACTGAACTGAATGGTTCACCAATCTAGCTTGACTAACAAGAATATTTGATTCCAAATGTCATACAAATAGGCAGAAGATGTGACTCTTATGAGTAAAGTCTTTAACTTTAGAAAGGTTGAATTAGCCAACTATCTCATTTGTTTCACAAAAAATAGTTTGCAGAACATAGGAACATGTTCATATTTGTTTTCCTCACAACATTTAACAAACACCCCCTTACATAAGCAGTAGAAAAATAAAAGAATGGCCAATTAATTTCTAAATATCATATTAAAGAGAAAATTTCTAACACTTGTAAGGGGTAAAATTCTGCTGTTCATATAAATATTTAGAAAAATGTATGCCACAGCAGCATAAGGTTTCAAGTTCGATTAGGACCATGAAAAAAATTGCTCCATCATTTTCAAATGATCCCCAAATAATTAAAAAATTCAGTAATAGAAAATAAGTTTAAAAGATTTAATTGCAAATGTCTTCCTCCTCTTTATTGTTAATTGAATCCCTGGGTGGGACAGACAGATAACACACTTGACTGGTGGCCCCAAATTGGAGATTTAAGTCTATTCAGAAGCTCTTCTGATTAAAAATAAAAGAAGCCTGATGAAAGTCAAACTATCATCCATTGCAAACCTGAGAGAGCATAGTTCCAGCCTGGCTCCCGTAGTGTTGCCTTGAGCAGGGAATGACTTACAACAGCTGGTTGTGTTATGGTATTATTATTTAATTGCTTGGACTATATTTTCCTCTTCAGTTTTTAATTAAATGTATTGACTTTTGTGCATAGATTTTTACCTTGTACTTATTAAGAAATATTACCACAGGAGCAAAGCTGAAAGATTGGAAGTCAGAAGGTTGAAGATCAAAGCCCATCTGTAGACAGTGGACTAGTCTCCCCACAGAGGGATCACAGGGGAGGGAGAAGTCACCAGGACTCAGCAAAGCATCAATGAAATACATGCTATTCCTTTGGTTCCTTGAGGCTTCCATCCCACTCCCACCTCCACTACCATGACCCCAGTGCTGCTTCTCAATTCAGACTAAACTAGAACATGTACACAGGTATAGAAAAGGATGGGAGCTCATGACACCCAGAACCTAGGAACAGGAGTTGGAATAATGATACCAGAAGGCTAGGGAGGGGAAGGGAGGAAGAGAGGGAAAGCCAATCTCAATGATAGACACATAACTATGCATACCTATACAGGAGGAAAAACAAAAGAAAGCATGAGGGAAGGGAGACAGTGGTCGGTATGAGAGATGAAAATAATAACAATGTACAATCTATCAGAGGGTTATGGGAGGGGGGAGAACTGATACCAAGGGCTCAATAAAAAGTAAATGTCTAGAAAAGAATGAGAGCAACATATGCACAAACATGCCTGATTCAATTGGAGTACGGATTGTGAAAAGAGTCGTAAGAGCCCCCAATATAATGATTTTTTAAAAAAGACCATCAGGGACTCTCTCTAGTCCAGCATTAACAAGATCTATGTGTCAATGAGGTCATCTTTTTGTTTGCATCATCTCAGTTACTTCGCTTTTCTTTTTCTGTTTTTCAAAATAGCTTCCCAAGAGAGCTTGGAAAACAAAGTAACATAACATGTAAGAGAGGACTTTTTAATTAAAGAACCATAATTTCTAAACCACAATTCAAAGAAAATTGTCCCTATGAAATAGCCTTCTGAAGAAAAGATAGAAGTCAAATTTTGAAAACACGTGGAGATTGACCATTTCCCTTCAGATTTTTAGTTTTGAGAAGCCTCTATTAAATAATTTGCATAAACCTTTTATGATAACATGTAATAGGAAGAATGTGAATAGACCTTAATTTTTCTCTGAATATCTTGCTACTTAGAATATTTTATGGAGTACAATTTAGAGATATCGTGAATTAGATTTAAAAATAGGGTTAGGCTTCAGGCTTCATTTGAAGACATCATGAAGCACAGTATGGACATTAAGGATGTTGTTTTACTTGGATGCACAATTGTGCTCATGGCCACAGTAGTCAAGAATCAAAGGCATACTGCATTGGGCCAATTCACTGCATGAGACTTTTATAAAGCATTTGCGACCAAAAATATCTCCTTGAAGACTAAGACCCAAGCCATGGTATTTTTGATTCCTCATAAGCATATGTAAGTTAGATAATAAATAAGGAAGACTGAAGAACTGATCTAATTGAATTATGGTGCTTGAGAAGAATATTGGAAATATAGTAGACTGCCAAAAGAACCAACATATTTGTCTTGAAAGAAGTACAATGAGAATGCTTCTTTGAACCAAGGATGGCCAGACTTCATCTCAAGTGCTTTAAACATGCTATCAGTTGAGATCAATTCTTTTGAAGAGACAACATGCATGGTAGTGTCATGGTAGAGTAGGTAATCAAAAAGAAGAAAGACCATCACGGAGATGGATTGGCACAGTGACTGCACCAGTGAATCCAAACACAGCAATGAATTTGAGGGTGGCACATGATAGGAAGCTGCTTCACTTTGTTGTACATGTGGTTACAGTGAGTCAGAAAGAACTGGATAGCACCTAACACAAACAATTTGAAGCAAACTTAAATTTCAGTTAAATCTAAATTAAATGTAAACTTGTTGATTACAAAAAATATAATTCCCAAAATTCAATGCTCAGATTTTAAACAAATTCTCAGCTTCAGGGATTTTTTGGTTTTGTTATTTTTCATATACTCATTAGTACTGATAATTATGGGTGGTAGAACTTACTTCATTTTGTTTTAAACAAGAACTCCCCACTAGTTCATATAACAGAAAATAACTGATCAAATTCGCCTCTAAACTTTTCAAGCCTCTGACCATTTTCTACACAACTTATCTCCAATCCAAACACTGATTTCCATAAGGAAAGATATGTTCTTATAATGCACCTGCCCTTTTTCCATTCCTTACAAACTAAACTTCTGAATGGCCAGAGAGATGTATATGACTGTTAAATGTAGAACAACTAGGGATGTTTAATGCAATTCCACCTGTCTTTGTGGTAGGCTTCCTTAAAGAGTTTAAATTCTCTGTGTCTTGCTCAAAATCTTTCTTCAACCTTCTGCTCAAAGACAATGGGATATTGCCCTCAGACAGTTTGCTTCAGTCTTTAGAATGCTAGTAGATAAAACACACCCATTTGGCAGTTGCAATAAATCACATCTATTGTTAAGTGTACAACAATACACCAATTAATATTTTGACTTCTGAATCCAGACTTCATTTTATTTCTCATATTATGAAGAATCTGTGTAGTAAAAAAGTGTGAATTTTGGGGGGTTTCCTTGCAACTTCAACTATCTACACCAAGTTCTTAAGAAATCCAAAGCAAAAATGCTTCATTAAAGCTGTCTACTTGCTTCAAAGTACATGCCCACTAGTGAACTATTCTTAAGAGAGAACTTTAACTTCACCCTGGCTTGACAACTCTAAGTTGTATGTTCAAGGTGTTTTAGATGAACTAGAAAAATTCTGAAAGAAAAGATGTAGCATGGATTTCACTAAGTTCTTTTTTGCTATAGAAATGGATATTTAAAAGACTCCATTGCTATGATGTGGATACAGGCTCATGGAGATGCTGCAAAGGGTCACTGAGTCTCTAAATATTTATTGGAATAGCCCGCCTGCTCTTTGTACCACAGAGTTCCCAGTAATTTTGAACTGCTCTCCCACACGACCCAACACAGACCCAGCAATGCTACCATGTGTATTATGAGCCCAAACAATGTTTCTCTTTTCTTACAAGCAATCTTAAGTGCCTTTTTAATATTTCTAGTTAGAACTACAGCTTTCAGAAAATGGTAACCACCTTTTTTGATACCTTCATGCCCATGTTTACCTATAAACTCCCTTATTGTTAGTCCTTTTGAAATTTCACTACCCAATCTCTTCAACACACATCTAAACCTGTGTTTCAGGGTCTAGTTGAAGGTAGCTAAGTTTTAGAGTAATAAAATCTTTCTATATCTGAATTATCAAATGTGCTTTATGTAACCTATCATGTTGTTATTATATATAATGTTATATCATAGGATGTTATTATATTTATCAAATGGCATAAATTATTTTTATCAATATGGGTATACTTTTATTTCTGTAAAACATACATTTTATTACTCATAGCACATATAGTCTTAGAGAGCACCTGTAACATACTCAATCATTGAATGTTAAGTAAAATTTATCAATATAACTGCAATATAGAACTTAGTGTTTGAAACAAATAGTTCTAATAGTATGGGAAATCAATAAGATATGGTTAAGATAGAAAAAGTAGGTGGAGCAAGGTGAACAGTGATTCAGAAACAGAATATCAAGCAGAAATTATATCTATGCATGAAACTTACTAGTAGATCACCAATTAATTACTTATATATAAAGCTCGTATATTCAAAAAGATGGGTTTTTTGGTGTGGTTTATTTATTTGAAATAAAAAGAAAGTACTAAAAACAATAGTCTAGTTCTCATCGTATTAAATATTGTTGTGCTATTTGGAACATGCTGTCTTTCTAATATCAAACTCTGTTGTATATGTTTGTATTTGTACATATATACAAGGGATAGAATAAATATTACTTGGAGAGAAGGAAAAACCCACAAATCAAAATTCTACATTGCATTCATCTTCATTAGGCCTATTGGGTATACGTATAAATATTATATTATGACACCTTGATTCTGAATAATGTTACAGGTAAACTATGAGTGTTCTTTTAAATGATAATGATTCAAATACTACTGTATAACACTAAAGTATCTAGGTCATGAGAACTAAATAATTTATATGCATGATTTTGAGTAAACAGTTTGTATCATCATAGTTAAATATAAATTATGTGATTACTAATGAATTTTTTTACACATTTTACCAACAAAATGTAAAATAAATTACACATTCAGTGACATAGGGACATTTTTGTTTGGCTCCTAGAAAATT
Organism: Nesogale talazaci; assembly: GCA_004026705.1. NCBI lineage: Eukaryota > Metazoa > Chordata > Mammalia > Afrosoricida > Tenrecidae > Nesogale > Nesogale talazaci. The sequence continues at coordinate 153,462 of PVJH01000032.1, read as the reverse complement.
AGTAACAAAAAGCGTGTTTCATTTGACAATGTATTGAATAATCTCCCAATGCTAGGCCCAGGTTTGTGTCCTGATAGCATGAATACCACAATGAAAGCGCATGTTTGATATCAGGTTCACTTAGTATATTAGTAAAACATCAATGGTTGTTTCTGTAGAACCAAAGATATTATTACTAGAAATTATAATAAGGTATCTTGAATACTTTCTGGGACCTAATAGGCATTCAGTAAATGCTTCTTTTCCTTTCAATTCAGATATCAAATTGTAAATTGACTATCTATGAAAATTAATAATTTATATTTCCTATGTAAGTATCTTATAGGACAATTCTGGAGGGCAAAGGAATAAATGAAATTAAATGTAAGAGAAAGTGCTGAGCATGAAAGAAAAAGAGAACAATTGAGGAGCATCAGCAACAATATAAGAATCATATAAATCTTCATAGGTATTTTCTTGGATCTTCAGATGAATGCAACAAAGATTCCATAGGATTAAGTAAAGAACAATAAGTGGAGAACTGCAAGCTGATCTGAACTTAAGAGATGTTCAAATTTTACAGCCAGAAACCCAAGAAAATTCATATTCCAATAGTAGAGTTAAAGTAGCCCTAATGTAAGTGTAACTTACTCCCACCGCCATCAAGTTCATCCTTATTCAGGAGACCTTACGCTGAATAGAACGGTTCCTCTAATGGCTGAGACTGCAAATCCTTAAATGAGTAGTTAGCTTCATCTTTCTCCCCCCAAGTAGTGCACTCAAACCTTGCAAATAGAAGCCCAATGCTTAACCACAACCATGACCAGGGCTCCTCACGATACTCTATATCCACTTTAATAAGCCTACAAGCAAGTAATGGGAAGATATTGATTGTCCCTCAAATAAATTAACCAGCTAATAAAATAAATTCCAATGTCCATTTAAATAATAGGGAAAAAATCTTAATGTCAGCATTGAGTCAATAATGAGCACAAGTGCCAAAAGCATTAAAATGTGACCTATAATTAGAACTATTAATCAATATAAGCATGCCTAATTAATGATAGATAATTTGACAACAGATAAATGATGACACAAAACCATTTTACTAAATGTTTATTGCATTGAATAGACCCAAGAAGGGAAGCATAAATATTGTGGGACAGTTCTAGAATTTGAAATCAGAATGATAGACCCAGGTCTGTGCCCTGATTTCATCTAAACTGTCTTTTTTCCCTACCAACCATTTAGAAAGACATAAACAAAAACTCAAAACCAAATTCACTGCCATTGATTTGACTTTCAGTAAGCTGATTCTACCTTCTAGTGGCACTAAGGACAAAGTAGAACTGTCTCTTACAATTTCCAAGATTAAATCTTTTCTGGAATGGAAAGCCTCATCCTCCTCCAGCATTGGGAATGGCAGATTCGCGCTCCTCACCTCATAGATATTAACCAAGTGTTTAATCGACTGTGCCACCAGGTCTCTAAGACAGACTTAAGTACACACGAAATATTTTCTTCATGGCTAAGCTAAAGCTATAGAAAGAATGCTCCCAATGGAGGGTCTGGGTGAAATCTTCACTAAGGTGCTTTCAGAAACTTCCTTAGCTGCCTTCAGAAAATAATTTAAAATATAGTGTAATGGCCACCATGTCAAACCTCCTGAGTCATATTTTTAAATTAACCAGTCCCAATATGCCACAATCATGGATCCAATTATTCATGAGAAAGTATCCCTGCTATCAAGCTCCCTAACCTCCAGCTTCCATAATCCGACAAATTCCAAGAGAATGTTGTGCTCTATCTCTTAATTTGACTTCATAGACAAGCTTCTCTAACTCCACCATTCTGGAGCACTTCATTTTACTTTGCAAGAGCAGACAGGATTGCACTTCCAACTGTTTTGAACTTTCAATAAATCACTCTGCTTTTATTTTGAGAGTGGTTATTTTTATTCATTGACAGTATAATGAGAAAAGGAAAAGAAGATATAGGAAAGTGGAAAGTCTAGACCTGACAAATATAATATCTGAAATGAAAAGTTCCCTGATAAGTTTAAAAGATTACTCATTGCGGAAGAAAAATGAGTGAACTTCAATGCATAACAATAGAAACTATCCAAATAAAAACACAAAGATTAAAGAGGCTTAAGAAGAATAAATGGACCTTCAGTAGCCCCTGGAATACCATCAAACAGTGTAACTAGTGTATAATTTTGTTTCCAAGAAAAAAGAAGGGAGAGCCAGAATGAGATTTATTTAATGGCCAAAAGTTTTCTAAATTTGATAAAAATGCAAAATCACAGCTCCAAGAATCTCAATAAATCCCAGTAGATTATACGTATGCCAAGTTAATTAAATTGCTAGAAATGCTAAAGAAAGAATATTAAAAGCAGTCGGTGGTGGGAGGGGAGCAGAGGCAGAGCAGCAAATATAAGCAAACAAGCCCATGTAGATAAAGACAAACATGACTTCTCATAGCATTTTCTGGTGCAGAAGGAAGAGCAAGGGCATGAAACAAAGCAAAACAAATTCGCAACATCACAACCAGAGAAAAAAGGAGAGAGACCAGCTCTTGTCCTCTTTCCCAGCTCTTACAGGACAAGCCCTCCTGTTTTAAATAGTTCACTCCTGCTTGTGAGCATCAACTACAGTAGAGTTAGTCTCTGATCCCAAGTTTCCAATATTTTATGGTTCATTTCATTTCATTCTTTCAGAGTCTCAAAATGACGTATTCTTGAGGAACGCTGGGGGGAGTATGAGTTAAACATTGGACTTTAGGTCATGATTTCGAAGAGGAAGAATTATGTGAACAATGGGAACAAAGGTTGCCTTTAGGTCAGATGGAGTATGTTAAATTCAGGAAGCATATGAGTGGGTAATGCTTTCTGGGTGCTGTAATGGGTGGTGGTTATAGGAGTGTTTGTTCTATATTCTATTTCACTATAAGTACATGACTTACACACATTTATCTATGTGTTATCTTTCATACAAAAAAGGGATAAAATAGTATACTTGGCTTTGGGGAAATAATAGAAGTAACCCATTATTTCTCTACCAGAAAACCCATCGACTTTGTTTTGGAGGTCATACAGACAGAATCCTTAGTTGCAGGGAGGATGGTGAGGCTTCCTCTCTGATATTGTGGACATGTTGTTGAAAGAGATCAGGCAAAAAGAACGCCATGCTGGGAAGAAGTCCACTGACAAAGAGCAGGGTCTTTGTGGCTGTGGTTTGCCACAGCGGCTGCCACATGGACTCCAAAATAATAGCCATTGTAAGAGAGGCATGGAGCCCGAGGGCCTAAGAACAGGACGACGTGGATAAACACACACTGCTCCTATAACTAAGAACTAACATGTAATGAAATTAACAAATAGTAATAATTGTTTCTGTGATTAAAAAACAGCAAACAAAATTCAGCAGAACACACTTCCTTTTCGAGTACTTATGAATCAACCACTAAGACAGGTTATTTGCTGATCCAGAAAACAAATATCAATAAATTTAGAGACTAAAACCCTGTAACTGTATTTTCAGATTGATTAAAAATCGATAGAAAATGAAGCGACATCCCCTCGCAGAGGGGTTGCAGGGAGGAGAGGAACCATTCAAGGTACAGTGTGGCAGCAATGAGATGCCACTTTCCTCTAGTTTTCAAATGCTTCCTCCACCCACTATCATGATCCCAACTCTATCAGACAATTCCAGCTAGCCCAGGGGATGGACACTGGAATCAGAAACATGGGAAATTTTGGATAGATGATTCCTCAGGACTAGTGGTGGGAATGGTGATACTGGGAGCAGGAGGGATGGTGGAATAGAAAGGAGGAACCAATTTCAGGGATCTACATATAACCTCCTCTCTGGAGTATGGACAACAGAGAAGTGAGTGAAAGGACACATTGGACAGTGTACGACGTGAAAAAGTAATAACAATTTGTAAATTATTAAGGGTTCATGAGGGAGAGGGAGGGGGACGGAAGAGAAATATAGGGGGTTGGAACTGGGGACCTAAGTGGAGGGAAGATTTTTTAAGAGTGATGATGGCAACGAGTGTGCAAATGTGGCCTGCATACAATTGATGTATATATGGATCATGATGGGAGTTGCATGAGTCCCCATTAAAATGATTTATTTAAAAAACTGATAAAAAAATGCCTGCTGAAAAATATTTTATACACTAAATAATAAATAAATGATGGCAAGGAAAATTGTGAATACATTGAGCTAAAGAAAAATTTATTCAAATCACATCAATATGTATAAATTTTATAAAGATTAATAGAACAAAATAACATATAAAAGTAAACTCTATATGATAATCAATTAGTTTATTTACAAAATAGATAAGATTATTCAAAAGAAAAAGGGTAATCATTTCAACAAATTCTGTGGAAACCTTAAATTTCTTCACACAGACAATAAAGCTAACACCAAATATGCCATAGACTAAAGCCAAAAAGTTAAACTCTAAAATATCTGGAAGAGAACAAAGCATAAACAAAGATTTCTTAGAACATGAACACATATACAAAAAACACAAATCACTAGAAAAGAAAAAAGTTCTAAATTGAACATTACCATTTTATAGGCATTAATAAAAAAAAAGAAAGAAAGAGTAAGGTGAAACTGAAGGTAATTATTTGCAGTACATATATCAAGCAAAATAATGGTATTCAGAATGCATTTAAAACAAAATGCTCCTGTCATTCAATGAAGTACTCCTTGCCAAATAAATCAAACTCACGTCCACCAAGTGGACTCCTGGTGACCTTACAGTACAGGTAATGGTGGAACTTCCCCTGTGTATTTCCTGGGCTGGAACTTTTGACAAGGAGAAATCCTCACTTTCTCCCGCAGAGTGGTCAATGGTCTCAAAGGGCAGATCTCGTGGTGAGATTCTCAGCTCGTAGCCACTAGGCCTGTAGGAATCCTAAAGAAATCCTACCACCCAATAATTTTGAATGGGCAGAAATTTTTATGACTATGTCACAAAACAAGGTAGACAAATAGCATATGAAAAGCCAATCCATTAAATAGCACATCTACTCGAATGGTCAGACAGACTGGCTGGACAGTGTTGGAGAGGACAAAGGGTTGCAGTAGCTCTCATAGACATCTGGTAAGAACTTGAAGGAAGTAAAACTCATTTATAGATGAGCTTGTCTCTTTCGTAGAGGCAAGTGTATCTATAGTGTACCACTCGGAATCTCTGCTTTTTAGGTACTTACAGTACGGAGAAGTGTTCATCGTAACTCAAAGACTTGTTAAACGACAATCCTAGAAATTGTATTCATAATACACCAAAACTGGAAGCATCTCAAATATCTGTCAGCAGGTGAAAGGGTAAATAAATTGTAGTATTTCTATTCAATGCTAATACTGTGGAACAATAAAGAATGCAAGCTATTAATTCATAGAGCACACAGACTGTATCTCAAAAACACAACTCTGACAAAGGAGACAGATCAAAAGTGCATGCTCTCAGGTTCCTTCTATATGACATTTTAAAATAAGAAAAACTGGATAGTGAGAGAGGGCAGGTTGGGTATTGTGGGATATTAACTACAAAAAGATATGGTAATATAGTTAGAATGATGGAGATGTTCTATACCTTAATTATAATGCTGGCAGTTACATAATTGCATGTAAAACTCATCATCAGACAGACTGTATATTATCATATGTAAATGAGATGAATATATTATTTTGCATATATGATGAAGTCAGAAATAATGAGAAACAATAGTTTTACAATCCATATGTGTCATAGCAAGCATTCCTGAGAAGGTTTTCCTAAGATAAAATTTGAATGAAAGAAGTCTATGATGAAAGTGATTATAGGAGACACTAGTAACAGAGTGGAGAGGTGAGACAAGGGGAAAAGGAAGCCCATAAAGGGTGACCCATCCAGTCCATTGTGGCTGTGGGATCTGGGGAACCCACGTAAAACACACATCAAGGATATCCCACTGGAAAAGCAGTGGTTGGGGGCATTCTGACTATTGCTGATCCTGTTCCTGTGCTCTTGGGATATATTGATTGTTAAACACTCAGGTCTGTTGCACTAGCAAAGCAGAATCTGGTGGCTAAAGAAATGCTTTAGGGAAAGACAAGCAGGTGCCAGCTTGCTGGGTGTTGAATTGATGTGGACTAGTGCAAAGTGGAACAGAGAAATAAAGTCTCATCAGTGTCTGCAACAGCATGCCTAGAGTAGGACCCCCAATAATTCAAAGGGCATTAATGATTTAGATATTGTTAGGAAAGACAAGTTTGAATCATTAATACTTCTATTTCTACTTTGCTATCAAAATTAACATATCTTTTATTATTAGAAAGATAAAAGCACCAGTAAATGACCACACTTTTGAAAATCAGGATTATGCTGCTCAAATATACTGGGAAATATAACAGTCACTGAATGTAGTCATCACCAAATTAAATACACATTGATGTATTTAAGTGAAGAAAAAAGGCATGATTTTAAAACATTCCTATTATTCATCCTGCAGTCTTCATTTGGCATAGAGCTATATCCTCCCCAGAATCACTCACTGGCAGCAATATACTCAGAGATAAACATAGAATTTAAGAGACACTTAACTGTTATAATCATCAAAGTATTATTCTGCAACAGAACACTAAATGTTATCCCAGAGGTATACAAGAATTAATATAGACTCCCACATGTGAAATGAAACAATTAAACTTCTTATTGTTGTGTTTTTATAACAAGGACATAAGGAAAGTCAGCACCAATCTATAGCTATAACTGGCTATTCAACTACCATATATACTTGATTTAAATTTCTAAATGAACATTAATTATATATCTCATCTCCCACCACAACACTTTGGAATCAATTGTCCCACTATAATATGTATTAAATGCATTGGCCAGAGCCCAGTGACATATCCAATTACAAAATCATTTCATTTTCTTTAGTGTATGAATTACTACAGTCTTTCCATTCTGTAATTTGTAGACTTTTCCCCCCTGCTTTTCAATGTTCTCACTGCACTAAAGGACTCTGAATCAGATATATTAGCAGATAATTCAGGTGTGAACATTCTTTGCTAATGTATACTCCAAATATATTTCCAGAGATACAGAAACATTTTTCAAAAGTTGAAAAAAGAGTAAAATAATGTTTTCTATCCACATGAACAATAATTATTAAAATCAGAGAGTCTTAAGTATAAATTTAAGTTGTGACAATTTTACTTTTAAGAAAGGTATACACTTAAAGAAATATTCTCTAGCATCTTTCCAAAGTCCCTTGGTTAATATCTTTGACCTGACCTATCAGTTCATAATTCCTTATCATCTAATTTCATGATTCTTGTACTGTTTTAATTTTAAACTCTTTTTTAAAAATATGTTAGGAAATACAATATCTCCTTCACAACAAACCCTGTTTGCTGAAAGAGGACTTGAAGCACAAGAATCGCAGCCTTCAGTATGGACTACAACTTGATAAAAAAATTTTAATTCTCACAACTTTACCAGTTTAAATAGATAGATGGTTTATCTAAACAGTTTACTTCTGTTGTGCACTATGAGTCCAAATTGACTCGATGGTGTCAAGCGACCACTGTCAACCAACAGAAATCTAAAACATGCTGCTTAACTGTGAGAATGTCATAGACTCTGTTAACTTAGAACAAAATAATATCAAATTTAAAACCCCTACTCTATTGACCAATGACACAAAAGTCTGCTTAGACATAGATGGAAAATCGTCAATGTGACATTTGAAAAGGGGAGATTTATCTGTTACTTATTCTATTCACTTATTCCTTGCAATTTATGCTATTTTCTCTGAAATTTTCAACTACTAGAGCATCCTGTGCATTAGTTGAGGGCTAGACTACTAACCACAGACTAGCAGTTCAAACACACCAGCTACTCCCTGGAGAAAAAGAAGATTCAATCTACTCTTGTGAAAAGGATTTGCAGTCTCAAAAACCCAATATAAAGTCAGGATAAGTTGGAATTTTTGCTAGATTATCGATACATAGATATATAATAGAGATAGATCTTTAGATGTGAATTAATTTACACCTAGAATCAAATATCTTAATGCTTTGAAGAGCAATACAATGAAAGTCAAAATGAACTCAAAAAAGACACAGATTTTCAAAATATATTCTCTACCATCAGTTCCTAAAACATGGACTATACTGGGAAGTTAGTAGAGACCAAAAAGTGTCTACATCCCTGATACATCCAGCTAATTCCAGAGCAGGTCTTAAAGAATGTTTGCATCCGTAAAGCATCTGCCTTTGGAATTTTAATGTAGAAATCATCAAACGAATATGGAAAGAACACAGAGGCACTGTACCAAAAATAATTAGTTGACATTCAATCATTTCAATGGATAACACATGAACACAAAAGAACAAATGGCCAAAGAAGACTTTCAAGTGACACTGAAAGCATTAGTCAAAAACAAAACCCCAGGAATTGATGAAATACCAACTGGCATGTTTCAACAAACTGATGAAGCATTCACTCGCCTATTCCAAGATATTTTGAAGCTAGTTACTTGGTCAATTGACTAGAAGAAATCCATGTTTGCATTCATTTCAAAGAAAGATGACTCAATAGAATGTTCAAATTATATAGCAATATCATTAGTAACAGAGGCAAGTAAAATTTTGTTGAATATTATCCAACAATGGTTTCCGCAGTATATTAATAAGGAATGGTGAGAGGTTCAGGCCATTTTCAGAAGAGGATTTGGAGCAAAAGTCATCACTGATGATGAAAGGTGGAGTAGAAAGAGGGAACTTATTAAAAGGATCTAAATATAACCTCCTTCCCGGGGTATGGACAACAGGGAAGTGGGTGAAGGGAGACATCAGACAGTGGACAATATGAAAAACTCGTGATAATTTATAAATTATCAAAGGACCATGAGGGAGGGGGCAGTGGGAAGCAATTGGAAAAAGGAAGATCTAATACCATGGGCTTAAGTTGAAAGAAAATAGTTTGAAAAGGAGTATGGCAACAGGTGTACAAATGTGTTTTGCATATAATGGATGAATGTATGAACTGTGAAGAGTTGTATAAGCCCCAAATAAAATTATTTTTAAAAAGATGGATTGGGGTTCAATAGAGAGAATATCAGAAAGATGTTTACTGCTGTTTCATTGACTATGCAAAGGCATTTGATTGTATGGAGCTTAAGAAAATACGGCTAGCCTTGAGAAGAATGGGAACTACAGAACACTTCATTGTGCTCAAAAGGAACTTGCACATAAATAAAGAGGCAGTTGTTCAAGCAGAACAAAGAAATACTCTGCGATTTAAAATCAGAAACTATGTGCATGAGGGCTCTATCCTCTCACCATAATTATTGAATCTGTATACTGAGGAAATGGATTATATGAAGAAGAATGTTGTATCAGGATTGGAGGAAGGTTATTAACAATCTGAGATTTGCAGATGACACCACTTTGCTTGTTGAAAGTGAAGAGAACTGGAAGCACATGCTGATGAAGATCAACCAAAATCCTCGCAATTGTACCAATAGGTAACATCATGATAAATGAAGAAAGATTGAAGTTGTCGAGGATTTTGTCTTACTTCCATCCAGTCAATGCTCATGGAAGCAACAGGCAAGAGACAAAACAATGAATTTTACTGGGCGATATGCTACACAAGACCTCTTTAAAGTGTTGAAAAGCAAGGGTGTTACTTTGAGAATTAAGGTGCACTTGACCCATACCATGCCATGCATGCATTTAAAAGTTGAACATTGAATAAGGAAGGCCAAAGAAGAATCCATGCATTTTAATTTTGGTGCTGATGAAGAATATATACAGTACCAAGGATAATCAATAATCTCAGAAGGAATACAGTCAGAATTCTCATTAGAGGCAAGGGTTATGAGACTTCATCTCACATACTTTTGGAAGTGTTGTCAGGAAAGACCAGTCCCCAGAGAAGTACATCAAGCACTGTGAAGTAACGGGGCAGCAACAAAGAGAAGATCTTAGTCAAAATGGATTGACACAGTGTCATATCGATGGGCTCAACTGAAGGATAATTGTGAGTGTGGCACACCACCAGGCATTGTTTCTTTAGCATCCTACCTGAGTTAGAGCCAACTTGATGACACCTAGCCACTATTGCAGCTTCAGGATCTTTGGATGAGGACACTCTGGGTCTTATAGGTAGTTAAGTACTCAGTTACCAACCAAAATATTGGTCGTTAGAAATTACCCAGAGATTCCTCCAGGGAAATAGCTGGAGATCTACTTCCAAAAACCCAGTCATTGAGACTATGAAGTGTAATTTGACTGTGAAACAAATGGGTCCTCTGGAGTTGGAATAAGTAGTAAAACAGAACCTGCTTTGGGTTTGCTTGTTGGCTTATTTGAATTTGTATATAGAGCCTAAATATATTATTTAAAGTAAATATGTTATTAAAATATAGTCTTGTTTTTTACACATCATAATCATTTCTCAACTTCATTTGTATTATAGACCCAGAATCTAGCCATTTTTTACTGCCAACTGTGCTATCATTGTGGTCTAAATATGAACCCTCGTTAGGCATCACCTGCATTATAATAAGGATGTCAGACCTGGCCTCTGGTTTTCATCCTTTCTCTCTTATGTTCCCTTCTCAACAACATAGGAATGGTCCTTTTAAAACATAGGCCATATTTAATGATTCCTCTCCTCAAAATCTTACAGATTTATTTTTCCTTCTTAGGTCAAGTCAAAACTTGACTTTCTCAGTTCATGGAAGTTTCTACCAGTCTTCACCCTCATTTAGTCTCTTTGGTCTTCTTTGACTTTATTGAAAGCACATAAAGCCATCCCTGTTTCAAACATTCATGGTTGCTATTTCCTATGCAACACGTCATGGGGGCATAATGGGGTTAGTATTGAGTTGCTAATCACATGGCGTGTGTGCAGCTTGAAACCATGTGCTTTTCTGGAGGAGAAAGTAAAGCTTTCTGTTTCTGTAAAGAGTTATGAGTTAGGTCCAAATCTATCCTGTCCTTTTGTCTCTCTATGAATCAAAATTGACTCAATGGCAGTGTTTTTAAAAATCATTCCCTATGCAAAATATAGTCTTCCCTTAATATCCACTTTAGGAGGAAGAATGACGTTTTCAAGGATTTGCTTTACTTGGATCCTCACTCACTTTTCCTGGAAGCATGAGTCAGGTAAGCAAACAACTTGCATTGGGCTAGTGTGCTACAAGGACTTTCAAAATTAAAGATCAAAGATGTCCTTGAAGAGCACGATGTGCCTGATCTAATCCATGATGTTTTTACTCCATCATAAGTATGAGAAATCTGGACAATGAATCAAAGAGAATGGACAAAAAGTGATGCATTAAAGGGTGGCGTAAGTGGTTGAGTGCAGCACTGTGGCCTGCGGGTTTGGCAGTTCAAATCCAGTGGTGGCTCTCAGGAGCAAGGCTGGGTAGCTCCCACGACCACCAGAGCTCAGTGATGCCCCAAAACAAAAAAAGTGATGCATTAGAATTATGGTGCTGGTGGATAATATTGATGATACCTTGATTGCCAGAATAATGAGTACACGTATTTTGGCAGAAGTTCTGCAAGAATGCTCTTTAGAAGCGAGGGCGGTATGCTTTTGTCTCATGTGCTTTTGATTTGTTATCAAGATGTTGAGTTCCTGGAAAGGACATTATACTTATAGGCTGAGAAAAAGAGAGAAATTCCCTCAATAAGATGGTTTAGTACAATAGCTGCTGCAATCATCCCAATCAAAGCAACAATTGTAGGGATGGCTTAGGACCAGGCAGTGCTTCATTGTGCTGTACATCGAGACAGAGCCAACTCAAGGGCACCTAACAGTAACATTCATATGAGTCAGCGCTTCAAGTGTTGCCATTAGTAGACCTACACAGATGATACAGATATAGCAGCAATAACTAATAAACCTCCAACCTCTCCTTCATTTCTTTTCAAAGTAACTGTAATTATACTTCCCAACTAGACCCTAACCTTCATGAATACAGAAACTATGTTGAATATTGCTATAGGCTAAGCCCTATGCTGGTGCATGACACACAGTAACCTCTCACTGCCATTGAGGAGATACTGATTCACAGTTACCCTATAGGGCAAGATATGCCTACTCGTGTGAGTTCCTGAGACTGTAACTCTTTACATGAGTACAAAGTCCCATGGTTTTGAACTGCTGACCTTGCAGTTAGCAGCCCAAGGTGTAACTACTAGGCATAATAAACATCAATAAGTATATGTTGAATGATTACGTATAAACCCTAAAAGTAGATTAAGTTAATGTTTCAATACTGTCTCTTCTAGACATCTTCCACACCCAAGTCCAAGGTCCTGGAGCCACATGTGGTGACAGGGATTCTTGGGACATGCTTACAAATTCTGACTCTTGTCAAGGCACATTATTTTATAAATAAATCAGTGGGATTTTTAGTGGTGAAAAGGAAAAGTGTAGTTATGGTACAATGGAAACAGTACTGCACTTGTATCCTGATTGATCAGATCTAATTCTGTTCTCTCTACAAGATGTGGGTCAAAAAGATTTCCTAAATTGTTTTTGTTAGTGGGCCAGTGTTTGACACTGCATTTGGGGGGTGGGTTGGCATCAGACACTGCATTCTATATTTATCAAGAAACTGTAAAACTTTGACTGTAAATGGGGAAAAAATGAAGAGTGATGGAAAGCATAAATTTAATAGATTATTTGCCCTCTATCTCCTTCATACCTCTATAATTTTCCCTTGGATTCAAAATGATTGTTTGTAAAGGTGGGTTAAACCAACATTAAATTGAAGATTTATACTGAACAGAAGGCATTATAAAGGTAACAAAATCTACTCTTCACTTTAGTAAGTGACTTTGTCCTTCAGTAAGTGTATCACAAAATCAAAATGGCCATATCTTACAATTGGGGTAGCACCATAGCTTTTACAAAATAGAAAATTATAAATGTTTTCAAAATAATGAAATAAAATCTTTGTATGTTAATGTGGTCAGATAATTGACAGTGAAAGAAATGTAATTTTACTTTTTCTATAACTTAATTTTTATCTTAAATTCAACTTCAACCATACAGAGGAGGAATATTAAAGTTCTAAGCTCCTTAAGTTCAAATTTAGTTCATTCAGGGTTTCTCCCAAACTATTCACAATTTGCATAAAGTTTTTGAAGGGCATGTGTAGTTCTTGGAAATGCATGCTATTTTCAATTGCTTTGTATGCATGTGAAATTGAAGAATGAATAAGAAGCACTGGCGAAGAAAGGACAAATTTGATGTATGATGTTGTCAAAGAATATTGCAAGTACTATGGACTGCAAGAAAAGCAAATATATCTGTCTTGAAAGCAGTACAGCCATAATGTTACATAGAAGTATAGATGGTGAGACTTTATCTCAAGTAGCTGAACATACAATCAGCAGTGACCAGTCTACAGAGAGGAACAGCATGCATTATAAAGTATATGGTTAGTGAAAAATATGGACATAGCAGTGCTCTCATGGCAAATGTACACCTGTCTTGATGGTCTGCCTACTCTATACAGCCATCATACGGTCACTGCAGTTTGCTAATTTCTCACATGGAAATTAGGAGCAAGAAACTTCTGTTCCTAGGCACTCAAGTAATAAGCGCCCAAAGCTCTTAATTAGAGAAACTTGAGTATTTATAATCTTACTAGCTTTAAGGACAAACTCATTCTGAGTCTGGGTAATGTGAAGAAGAGTTGGAACTGTCAGATCATTACTTTCAGGTGCTTACTTTTTACAACAAAATCTAACATATTCTAAGTAGAATTTGTGTCTATTATTATTTTAATATATACACAATTCATGCTAAAAAGAAACAGAACAATAAATGAAATGTTTTTTAATTAAAATCATAAGCTTGATTTTCTTTCCAACCATTAAAAATCATTTTTGTTTGTATCAATTTGATCTTCTAAAACATAAATTCTTTTTTATCACACAATTTTTTTATGTACCATATTTTTGGGACCATAGGATGTCCCCAACCCTAAGACACACTTGGTTTTTTGAGCAGGAAAGCAAAGAAAAAACTGAACCAAGAGTACTAAAATTTTCTGGGTACCTCACCCTCAGACCAAAAGACACATCTTCGTTTTTCCCTCAATTTAGGGGGGCATCTTATGGTCCAAAAAATATGGTACCTAGTAAGACAACGTTGATAGATGTATATTAATGGAAGTCCATAGTATCAACAAGAAGTTTACCCAAAGCCATTCTAAAGTAATAGTTAAGAAATAAAGATCCCTTTTAATATTTATTTGAATTTAGCTTTGTAAGATTTTAATATATCACTTCCAGTTTTATGTTTACATGTGCTTACTTGATATTGATATAAATATATATTTTTCCAAGGGTTTCCTTCTCTTGTTTATAATTTTGTTTGCACTAAACAATTTCTTTCCAATGTTGTGAGAGATCCTGGGAAGATGGCACCCCGATAGAGTCTTCTACCTAAGACTCTTCCTGCCCATACTAGAATCCAATGGGTAGGGACTTGTGTTCTTGGAAATTTCAGATGCGTGACATGAATTATCTATACCCCAGGAATATTTTGTATTTCCCTTTCCATTTTTGACCCCTTGAGATGCCACAGAGCTTGGGCACAACAATGCGTCCCTTGGGCTCCCACTCTCCTAGTCCAATGACCCACCACAATGAGGGAACTTCCCCTCCCAATTAGAACCACCTTTTCACCTAATGCCCATGGGCCCTATCACTCCCAGAGTCCCGAGAATCTAGTGTAGAGGCTAGAACTTGAGGCAAGACCGTTCTGAATCTCTATAGCTCCACCCTATCACATGATCCATCCTTACCCTCCTTGCAAGAGTTCAACTCTGATGGTCCCCAAATAGAAACCACCTGCTAACTTGAACAGACCTAGACCCTAACAGATAGGGTCCATACCCTGGTAAATCAGATATGGTAAACGTGAAATCTGAATGCTTCGTGAGTATTTTAAAAAATTGCTTCCTTTCTTAAAGAACCAAAATTATTTGATCTCTGGATGCAGTGTACCAGTGAGTCCCATGGCCTCCCCCATCCCCAGCTTGGCAACTTGCCAGTGCTGGAACTTACCTGTTGCTGACATCAATCTGATTAGAAGGCACCCACCCAAGGCCCAGGCAGAAGGGAAGAAAGCAAAGCATGGTAAAGATACTGTTCTGCTTTCTACCAGAGGGCACTACCCCCCTGAGAGGAGGGAAACTGTATAATGCCAGACTAATGGCCCTCTGTTACAAACACAGTGACATTGATCAACTCACACTCCCTATATTGAAGCAAGTCAATAAATTTATCTTGCAGATTACTAAATATACTCTCAACCTACCCCAACCACCACTACCTCAAGATTCTGTCACCCTTTTCTCAATGAGGTACACTTTCACAAAAACTAGCAAGTATTAGTACAGTGCTTAAAATTTCCTCTGCCAATTTATTGACGCTATATTTAACCAAAAGACTACATATGAATAATACTACCATTTAAACCCCATCCTTGAGCTCCTAACTCCTATCTGTGCCACACACCACACTCAGCTTTATCACTCTGTCCTCAACTCACCACAATACAATTTATAGCTCCTCTATGATCTTCCTCTTCTAGCCCAAAGAGCAAATCAACAACCCACCCCCTTTACACAACCCAGAACCCTGCACACTATTTACCGCTGGAACACTATGTACCACAAGCAATAATGAAAAGCAATTACCATAGAAAAACCAAAATAAACACAAGTCAATAACTGAATATTACCTAAAACCAATGGAATATACAGAAAAAGAAGCCCTGGAATAACAAGGGAGAAGATAGCAGAGAAAGATGTTTTTAGGCTGTATACGATATTTGGGATCAATCTTGAAAACAAAGGAAGAAGTTAAGATACTCAGAAGCTCACACTCCAAGTTAACCCAGAAACTAAGCAATGAGACAACAGAAATAAAATATATGTTACAAAAACTGAACAATAGAATGAAAGAAAAGGAAAATCAAACTAGTGAACTTGAAGACAACCAAGTAAAAGGAGAGAAACTATCAAATAAAAATGCAAAAGAACCTGAAAAAAGACTGAGGATAATGTGGGATGCCATGAAGAGCAAAAATATACATCTTATTGAAATACTGGAACAGGAAGAAGAAATAAACCCACAGATAAATAGGAAGGGAAATAATGGAAAAATATTTCCCTAATATCGCAATGGAGATGATAACTATCTGGGCAGCAGAGAGAATACTAAATAGATTAATCCCCAAACCAATCAAGAGGGGGGAAATAATCTTCCAAACACATAGTAGTCAAATTATCCAACTTCAAGGGAAAGGAGAGAATCCTGAATGCAGCTAGAGAAAGAGAGAGAAAAATCACCAACAGTCATATACAAAGACAAACAGATAAGAATGATCTCAGACCTCCCCAGAAACCATGCAAGAAAGAAGAAATTTTAAAGACAATCATTATCAACCAGGGCTGAGCCCCGGTGGCATAGTGGTTGTGCGTGGGACTGCGGCCCACTGGGATGGAGTTTCAATTCCAGCAGTGGAGTTGGGCCTCCTACTCCCACAACCAGAGAGCAGTGATGCCCCCCCACCCCGCCCCCCCCCGCAAAAAAAAATTATCAACCGAGAATCCCATACCAGCAAAGATATCCATTAAATATAAAGGAGAAATAAAAGTATTCCCAAACAAGAAAATTTTAAGAGAATTCAGAATCAAACCCAGCATTACAAAAATAAATATTAACCACATCTCTATGCTTAGAAAATGAGCAGCTGCAGTATACCAACATGAGACCACCAAATGTCAAACACTACTCGAAAACAATACAGGTCTAGAGGCGAAATGATGACATGAATAAATTCCCCACATGGCCATTTTCCCAAAAGGGAAATAATATGAGGTGATAGAAACTAACAAACATTTAGAATTAATAATACTGAATGTCAATAGACTAAATACCCCCAATGAAATACAAAGAGTAGCACACTGGGTTAAGAAATAAGATCCATCAATCTGCCTTCAAGAGACCCACCACAAACTGACAGACAAAAACAGACTAAGAGTCATAGATAGAGAAATATTTGCCAAACTGATGAGAATGTTTAAAAAGCAGGAGTGACAATATTAATCTCCAAACAAATAGACATCAAAGTACGGTAAATGACATAATAAGAGGCAAGAATGGACATTATCTAATGACCAAAGGATTAATAGACCAAGAACACATAGTTATAACAGACATATGCCCCTAATGAAAGACCCTTTAAACACATCAACAAGTCCTCATAGAGATGAAAAGGGGAGTCATCAGATCAACAGTAATAGAAGGAAACTTCACTATAGGACTCTTAAGGAAAGACAGATCAAAAGGAAAGATATCAATAAAGAAACTGAAGAGCTGAAAAAAACACAATTTAACAGCATAGCCTCCTAGATATTTACAGCAATCTCCAAACAACAGGAATAAAATAAAATAAATAAATGTCCTTCTCTAACACACATGACTCATTTTATAAAACAGACCACATACTAAGCAATAAAGCAAGCCTTAACAGTCAGTCCAGGGAGCTTGGTTAAGAACTTGTTTGGTTCCAATGAGCCATGCACAATTCTTTCTACCTGTGTAACTTGAAGCTCACTTTTGGCAGAGATGTCCTCAAGTCAGTTGGAATCAGATTTTTGAGAGAGGGGGAGAGAAGGATGACTGCTGAGAGACTGTCATGAAAAGGTATGAATAAAATAAAAAGAAAAGGTATGTCAGCCGCCCACCCCCCCACCCCCGTCCCAGACTGGCATGCATTCCTATCAGAGTAATGAAGAATATTGATGGGAAAGTCAAGTCAGGAAGGGAAAACAAGAATATACACGTCTGGAGAAAGACAAATACACATATTTTGGTAGAAAAGGGGGGAGCTCCCCATCAATGTTGTATGGTGGCAAAAAAATGATCAATAATATTCTCAAGGACACCAAGAGGGGAGAAGGCCTGATAATGTGTGCCTAACAAGGCACATTGGTTGAGTTTCTATGCACCCACTGCAGACCCAGGTCATTTGCCATATAATACTGGGACAGATAAACAACATGCTCCAAAGGCTGTATCAGAGGGATTCAATGTAGACAACCCATTGGGTGAACTAAATTCTACCTCAAGCATTCCTATAGCCTGAGGACTTCAGACTGAAATTACATTGTGTGTGAAGAAACAGAAGATTGCTATCCCAAGACTATTGAACTGTCTATAGGTGAACTAATATTTACTTACCACTTCAAACCTTACAGGCTGTATTAAGATACTATTGTGGGAGACCTGTGTCTGACATTGTCAGTGGGTATTCATGTAAGTTTAACCTGGCCACTACCTCCCATTGTTTGTGCAAATAGCATTCACTCACATAGGAATTATTCTATATTAGAGAATAATCCATGACTTGTGATATATAGTTAGCCTAACCTTATTCAATTTCTCCCTCTCAATAGTATTTTAAAAATTAGTACCATGGAATAATCAATGACACTATAATTTGGAAGTCCTTAGGGTTCAGGAATATGATCCATACAATTTTTGCCATGAATTAACAAGGATGTCTCTAAGGTGAACTAAAGGCAGATAAATTATATAAATTGAGGAGTGGATTTTAAGCTCACACTTAATCTTAGCTTCAGTCTAAAAACAATTTGTTCTATGACACGAATTGCTTGATACTCATTGTGATGAAGGAAACAGAAGATATGGGTGCTATTGCAAAGTGTGGTGAAGAAATTAGATGGTATCTGACTATTATATAGTGTGCAGGTCTTAAAGTTCCAAACAAGCATCCATTTAAATGAGGCATCAACTAAGTCCACATGGAAGAAGCATATCAACATCCATGATCCAAGGATTATAAATTATGTAATGCAAATCTGAAGGAGAAAATGTTTTCAGAGCTTGAATTGTGAGATTCTGATTTGCAGAAGACTCTGGATAACAGTGGAAGCCCAAAATACATTTAAAGGATCTACACAGGAAATCTGGCGATTTCCCTCTGGTGATTTCCCTCTAACTAAACTTGAGGACTGGGAATAGTCTCATTATTAGAAAGAGTACTGGAGAGATAACTGTAGTAGATTAAAATGATAAATCTGATTTGAATGGATAAAGCTTGTCATTTGCTCTCCCCCGATACACTTTGGACTTGATCTGGTTTTTAATATTATTTATGGGGTTGTTTTTTTCACATTAAGGTCTACCTCTTGTATTTTATCATTCTATGTAGCCTTCTTGAATCACTGGTATGTGTTTTTCTATGATTTTTTGGTATATGAAACCAAAGGGAGGTGAACCTATATATACAACAAGTATAATCAATGTTTCTGTGGATATGGTGGAACAGGCAGGAGTAAAAGGCAAAGCTTTTCATAAGTAGTTCAAGAAGGAAAAAAACTTTTTGAACTTATTTTGGTAGCAGTTGTTCAATACTGCTTGATATTATTGAACTATGGCATAGAATGATGGCTGGGTAAGTTCCTAATAAAATGGCTTGGAAAATAAAAGAAAACAAAACATAAACTATGTTTTTAACTAGCTTTAAAGACAAATGCCAATTCTGGGGAGTAATGTGAGGAAGACCTGGAACTGTCAGATCTCTCCTTTTTCCAATCAAAGAGGGGCATTTCAAACTCATCCTTTGATGTGTTAGAATTCATGTAGAGTTCAATACTGCAAATATTTCTGATTTAAAAACAAATTTAATTTTAAGATTAAATAAATTCCATTTTCCCTAAAAATTGAGAGGAAATTAAAAAGTGGACATTCGTTACTGTGAGATATAAATAAAGAGAGCTCATAAATATCTATACAATAGTAGAACTCATTCTAGTTAAATCAATTGAGGATGGTTTGTCTTCGCATAAAATCTCTTAATTTGGAACATGAGCAAGATTTGAGTTTATGGGGAGAAAGAAATGAAATGAATACTAGTATCATGGCTGCAATGAGACATCCAGGTAAAAATCAAGAAGAGTCATTGTGAGTACTATAGTCCTTATTTAATATAAACCTTGGTCTTTAAGATGCTGGAGCAAATAAAGTAAAAACAGAGTTTGTGTTTATGAGTCTGTGTATGTGCAAAGTGTGATAAGCAAGAAATATGAAACAGCAAGAGAGTATTATTTAATCCTGCCAAATTGCCTCCTTAGCTTAAAATTCATGTGAGCACACTCATTTTATTGTTTTTTCTTTGGATTCTATGAGAAAACCCAATTCAAAATTCACAGCTGAAGAAAGCAAGCCATATTACTAATTGACATAAAAAAATTGGCTGAAGACCTCGTAAATTTCCTTGAATATATTTTGATGTAAAACTGAAATCACACGGCAGAAAGTTCCCTAAAAAGATGATATTAAAATTATATTTCCCTTAAAATTTTGTATGAAAGGACTGGGTGATACAGAATTAAATTATAGCTGTTCATTCCTAACTTATTACTTTCATCCATGTCAAATGCAAAGATACCTTTGGACAAAATAAAACACAATATCTCACACACACAAATGACCTGGGGACAGACACTGGCTTTGACAATGCCAGTGTGAGCCAGCTCACTGCAGTTTTGGTTTGAGCCTGACCAGGGGCCAGGACTTGAATTGACCAGAGGCTTCTGATAGCTCCAGAACCAGTATAAGAAACACAGCTAACTGATGAATGAATTGAATGACTTATTTCTTTTGCACACAATGAAACTTGCTGTGGTTATATTGAAAGTATTGATTTTGTGCATAGTCTTTTTCAATGAAAATTAATCTAGAGCAAGAAGTGACAGTTAAACCATCAGGCACTAGAGATATTAGGTCTACCTCTTAAGAAATACACTGTTGGCTGAGCCCCAGTGGCGTAGTGGTTGAGTGTGGGATTGCGGCCCATGGCCTTGGCGGTTCAAATCCAGCAGTAGCTCTCCAGGAGCAAGGCCGGGCCTCCCACTCCCACCAGAGGGCAGTGATGCCCCCCCGAAAAACTAACAAAAAAGAAAAACACTGTTTTAGGTAAGTTAAAGAATGTCTCAGAGCATCAATCTCCAGGTTGCAACATGGGCATAATATGAGCACTTACCTCAGGGCTTTGTGAAAGGTGTGGGTACATGTGACACACACAGGAAATGGAGTAGCCCTCACTCTTTCAGGAGCATCATCCATTATTAGGAATATATATCCCTTACTTAGGACTGAGGGCATTACCTCGCCAACCTACTGAGGTGATGTCACTTGACTGTTTTTGGAGTTTATGAAATGCAAAAAAAATGTTAAAAAGTTATTTTTTTTTTTTTGGAAAACTACATTTTAGAAGATTGACACGATGAAGAAACAGAAACAAGACTATATTTTATTTTGAAAACAACAGCTTATTCACTGCTACTGGTATACTAGTGACTTTCTTGTTATATGTCTTTAAATAATCATGATCACCATGGCCACCGCTACCCCTGTGTTTGAGTGAAGGAATCCAATGAGGAAAGCGCAGGAAGGTTTTAGTTGTCCCTTTGGAGTGCTGACATGAGTTTAGGAATTGGAAAGTCACTGCATGCCACGAGGATGTAAACAGAGGTATACATCTAATGCATTGGTTGGAACTGAAAGAAGCTGGGCCTACAAAGACAGTGACAGACCTCTGCAGGCCTGGATGGATGGCCTATCATCAGCCTTCTGAAGCCAATGGAGTTTGGATCTGTAGAGCCATTTCCAAGTCCAACAGTGACAAAGGATATATTTCTATAAGTGCAAAATTTTAAAATGTTAACGTGCCATTGTAGTGCAGTGGTGGCTCAGTGGTAGACTTTTCACGTTCCACGCGTGCGTGACCAGGTTCATTTCTGACCAATGCACCTCAAGGGATACCAGCAGCAGTGTGCCAGTGGAGATTTGTTTGGTGTTGTGGTTCTGAAGAGTTTTCAGCAGAGCTCCCTAAGAAGCACTCGGATGAAAGATTTAGTAATTTTCTTCCAAACAGCCGCCAACGAAAACCCATGGGTCCCAACAGTTCAATCAGTTGTGTATAGGATTATTTTGGCCCACAAATAGACAGCTAATAGCCACAGCAAATTGTTCTTGGGACACTTGGCCAGTTATATGACACGAAGTGGTCCCCTAATTTTTGTCTAGTAGTCCCCTAGACTGTTTCTCTTGGCCTTGCTCACAGTACAAATGGGAAGTAGAACTCCCTCAATATGGAGTTTCTGCTCTTTCCATGCAAGTAAAAGAAAAGAAATAGTAATATTTCTAATATATTATAGGATATAAACTTATTGTCATACTTAATTTTAAATTAAGACATATTTTTCTTGGCTGAGCCCCAGTGGTGTAGTGTTTGAGTGCGAGACTGCAGTCCACTAGCTTGGTGGTTCAAATCCAGCAACAGCTCTCTAGGAGCAAAGCTGCGTCTCCCAGTCTCACCAGATGGCAGTGATGCCCCCCCCCCAAAAAAAAAGAAATACTTTTTAATACTTAACTGGGCAATAATAGTTGTTGGATATGCATGGGATTCGAGAAAGACTAACAATGTAATCTGTTTTCACAATTATATCAGGCTATTACCGTACCACAGTTTTAATCTTTATACTAGGTAAATAGAAATCACCTTTGTGCAAATCAATAGTCTTTAACTTTTTTTATTTTGAAGACGTGTACTGACTTGCATTTTACTTTAATAAAAAAGTAAAGCTAAATAATAAATTTAAAATATATAGGTGAATAAATGAAGATCAACTTCCGAAACTGGTACATCAACTAAGTCTTTCATAGATTTACAAACACAGCCTTTGAATTTGCTCTGGTTTTAAACTTGGCATTCGGAGTTGATGATGGGAATGCAAATTGCTTTTTCAAAGAGCTGTTTCGTAGCTTTAAGCAGTGGGAAATGGGGAAAAGAAAACACTTTATCAAGTTTCTCATAATTCTTTAACTAGTCTGTGCAAAGACATGGCTTATAGTTTATTGCTGAAATATGGGAACTTGAATATTCCCAGTGTCCACAGTTTTAAACATAACAAGTATTTTGACTGCTTGTAGAACAGTCACAGAACTTCAGCATCTAAACCTTTAACAGTAGGTTGCCTCTACTTACGCAGCAAAATCCTCATAAGAGCCATCGATCCAAAACGCCCAGTTGAAACAGTAGCATGACAGTTCACTGTTTTTACCAAATATTATAGATATAATTTATCTTCAATAAGTAATAAGCATCAATAGCTACTTCATTGAGAAAATTTGATTTTACTAACAAGTTTTAGAAAACAACAAGGTGTGATGGCAAACCTATGATTTCATCCCATACCCTCTCTCTCCACCTGGGTGATTTTTCCCACACCTTGTCAAAGTTATGCATTATTTTTAAGATTCAGGATAAGGTTTTTTTCCTAGTTCAGCTTTAAGTTTAAATAACATGTATTTTCTAGCATTATTAAAACTTGTTTATTAAAGTAATGTATTGGCCTAATAAAAATTTTAACCTTAACATTTGAATTTTCCTATCTCCACATCTATTTTCATCTCCATCTCTCCATTCTTGTCTGAAACTGGGAACAATGAGTACATTGATGTGGTATCTTTGAGTAATTTAAGTTCTCTATCATAATTTTCCACATGACAGATTGAGGCTCTGATTCTGGAAGACTGTTAAGTGTGTACAGATATAATTCTGAAAGTTTGTATTATGAATTAAAAATCTTGTTGACTATCCATTACAAATTTTCTTATTTTACTTTTCTTATGAAGAAAAACTGTTGTAAAGAAGAATTCATTGAACATTAGATTTTTAGTCATATCGTGTATTTTTTTAATGTAAAAGCAACATTTCATGGAAAGATTTGAGAACAGAGGCCTTCAAAGTGGTGGAGTTTGAATCAGGTTTTCTTCTTATCCTGAATGTAGGATTATAAAAAAGCATCTGATCATGTAAAAAAAATCACAGTAAAACTGGTTTACTTATCCCAAATCAAAAAAAAAAAAAAAAGAACCCCATCCCAACCCAGAAAAGATATAACTACTGACAAAACGTATGTATGTATGTATGTATACATTATGATTGGAGCTGTATGAGTCCCCAATAAAATGATTTTTAAGAAAAAAAAATCACAGTTCACCAATCAAGTGATTCTGAAAATATAATTGATTTTCTCCTCCTCTGTTTGTCAAAAGCTAAATAAGTCCTCAGTGATCACTTTGATAAATAAACCACAGATGGCAGGATTTCTTTGGGACTTGTCCAGCAATTGGAATTCATGAAGCTCTTTTAGCTTGATGTGTCACAAAGAATCCAGTCTAAAATTAGCTTTTAAATTCCACACAAAATTAATTAATATATTCAGCAAAAAGATTTTCTCGAACTATGGGAGGATTTTGAAAGAGGGATATTTAGCCAAAAGATATGCCTTTGATTTACTGTTGAAGAATCTCTTTAATCAATTATTGAATTCTCATTCTAGAGTTTAGAAATCTTATATGTTTCCTTTGTTATATGTTCCATTATATATTATCTGTATATAGCTTTCATATACAAATACATATGTACATATATAAACATACACATATAATATTATTTTCTGCATGCATTTCTCCTAAAGACAGTGAAAGGTAGATGAGACTGGAATGGGCTTCCTAATTTGGCTTCATTAGTTAACTCTTAAGAATCTTCATATTCCCCATACCAAATTTATTATGTAGTTCTTCTTTTTAAAATTTCTTCTTGTTGTTTCAAGTAAAATAAAACTGTGCTATACAAATTAATGCTCATAAATAATGCTGAGTAGCTAGACTGCCCCATCTGGTAAAGGAAAATTTCATGATGAAGCCCTCCACCACCATCTCTATGTCCTTGTTGAGTCATTGTAGTGGACCACAAAAATTCAGCCATTTTTTTATTATCTTGACTTTCTTTTAAAAGAAAAATAGTAATCCCCCCTCAGGCCCCTTATTAAATAAATAAATTATTATTTATTAATTAATTATTAATTAATTATAATAAATAATTAATTAACAAGTTAATTAAAATAAATTATATTCAGGAACCACCACACAATATAATTACTTTAGGATACTTCAATTTTTGTTTATATTCATGGAGTTGCTTTTCCAGAATTTTTGAGAAATTTCCAGAATTTTGTATGTGTGTATTATAGCATGCCACACCTGCTTCCAAGATTCTTAAATTGTTTTGACTGGAAAACTAACAGCAATTTAAAGGTCAAGCCTGGAGGGGACCTGATGCTGCAACCAGGAAACCCCTGACTGTTACATGGAAGGTCCGAGTGCGGCATTCCCCCGACGCTTGCAGTGGGCTGCAACTGCAAAGACGCAAGACTTGGAAATCCATGGGGCAGTTTTCCTTTGCCTTAATGGATTGCTGCAAATTCAAAAGGACTCTACGGCAATGCGTTGGGCTTGGTGCAAGCTTACAAATAGGAGATGTTACACTGTGACAGTATTCCAACCTATTCTTCTTTCTAGAACTATTCAAATCAATATTTTACACAAATACATATTGAAATTCAACTTTAAGTGTTTTATTTTTATGTACATTTCATTTTTATCCAGAAATAAAATATCTAAATACAGACAGACTGCAATGTATTATATGTATAGCTTTCAACAATACTTGAGCTGAATAAATGCTTTGTACATTAAGTTTGTCTTTTTTAATGGAGTTCACAGCTACATGGATAAAATGGATTCCTCATGTCCTCGTTTTCTTTTTTAACCAATAACAAGCAGATAGACAAGTACAAGTTAGTATTAATAAGCAGCTCAAATAACACTTGGTTAAACTATGTACAATACAAACCATTCATACAAATGAAGACTAGGATATTGAGTTTGTTACAATATGAGTGGTAAAGATAAGACAGACACTTATAACTTACATGGTGTCTGCCAGGCATGTCCATTCTTAGATAGTGACCAGAACTTGTTTTATGCCGCCTCAGCTGGTCTCGATGTCACAAATGTCCAATGATTGGTGACGGATGCTGTAATCCCAATGTCTGCCCACATGTAAATTCCAAATGTCTGCTCATCTTTACTGAGAAAGGGCTCCCACCATAGGGAAAAAAAAAGGGCCATCTTGTATTACCTTGAATGTGACTACTGTATGCTGGAAAGAAGTTACTACACTTTGTTGTGTTCATAAAATAAAGAATACAGAGCTCTAAAGACACATTTTTTTTTCCATTTTAACAAGCATATACTCCTACAGTAGTATTTACCAGGACAGCTACTCCAAGCAGTAGGAATGCGTGAGTGGGGATTATTGATTGGCATGTACTCAAGACTGTAAAAGAGATTTCCATCACAGCAAGGGTTAGAAAGCATTCTCTGTCTAGTTAATCCTTTTGCTTGATGATCGTTTATCCCGAATCATTATGAGTCAGACAATGAAAGGCCTCTCAACAGGAATCGTGACGATGCAAGCTGAAATGTGTATGAGTGTGTGTTTGTGTGCGTCTGTGTGAGAGAACATGTCTTCCAGTGCGGCGTCAAACGCGGGGTGATTTACAGCTACGCTGAGGGATGAAGCTAACGGGGCAGAAATGACACCAGGTTGTTCTCCACCTGCAAAGTGGCAGCCAGTTGGCGAGAGCAGCAGTGTAGACACATTCCAGGCAACAGATGTGATCTTCTTCTGTGAGGTAACAGCCCTGTCAAATGAGCTTCAGTCTCACCCCCCTGTCCGTGCTCATCCCGAGGGGAAGTAAGGTGTGTCGCTGTGGTAGTTGTAGTCAGGACACACTTTCTGTACGAGTTTGTAATCGGTACTATAAAAGGAAATGTAAATACAGATCACCTTAAAGGGCTTGGAGCAGAGCCAGGACACATGACTTTGGGTCTGCTCCTGGTAGCAGGTTTTTGAAGGGTCATAGTTGCAGAGTGTGTTCTTGGTGGCCTTGTCAACCTTTTCATACTCGATGCGACAGTTAAAGGACTTGGAATCTTTGGCATCGATCACGGTTTGCTGTGCCAAGTCGAATTCCACGATTTTCGTTGGGGGCACCAAGCTGACCGACACATTCCCTTGACCAGTGGAATTATGCCTGAAATAGACACTAAATGTCCCGTTGCCATGATCGACAATCTTCCCAGTTATCAACAGGTTTAGCTTCACTGTTTTGATGTTGGAATGAAAATCACCCCATCCAAACATTTTCTTAAACTTGCCCGTCTTAACAATGGGCCTTCTCTTGGCCCTGGGCCGGGGCTCGTGGAGGTCTGTGGAGTTCCTCAGCCAGTCCCAGAGGTCGTGCTCAGAATAAGGTTCTGGGGTGTCGTATCGCAGGTCCAAATCTGTATCATTTTCTTTGCCACGAAAAGTCTGTGACAGGAGTCGGCTGATAGACAAGTCTTTGCTGCTTTCTGTCCATATGTGCTTTAGTGTGGATTTGCTGCTTCCTGATTTTAGAAGTTCTGACTTTCCCCCATTTGTTAAATTGGCACATGTGACCTGAAAACAGAACAGAAAAAAAATGGCATTTACAAGTGTGCATCAGAAGAGGACACCCAACACACAAGTATTTCGAAACCCTGTCTTAGAGGTTTGCAATTGCACAATGATACTCTTATAAATGTCTTCAGTGTCTGGGGAGTCCTTATGAAAATCTAGCCATATAGCACCTCTATCTCACCACAGGGGAGGGATTTATGCTTCAATAAAACCTACCAACCACCACCCAAATATCCATAGAAAAACTGACTTTTATTAGGAAGAAAAAAACATGACACATGAACAAATAAAGCAAATTGAATTAAAATCTAAGCCGAACAAATTAATTATTCCTTAGCATCAGAATTCAAACACTTTGGTGACCACATTTTACCAATCATTTGGTCTTTTAAACACCATAATTACTCTAAGCATTTTCTCCTTCCTAGAAATATGCCAAGGTCCAATAAACTTTGGGTTTTTCCTTATCACAATCAAATTTTTAAAATTAGGTTTGCAAAGAGACTGCACTATGTTTCAACTGGCCAAAACAAATAAAAATAAACATCAAGCAATTACATAAGCAGCACATGTATTAGACGCTACTATATGCAAGGCACAGTTTGTATAAGATAGTGTTCATTGTGGCTCCTTACCTAGAAAAAGGCATAGAAATGGAAGCATCTGACATTCTATGTCCAGATACCATGAATTCTGTGACATATGCGCAGAGAGATCTTTAAGATTTGCATTATGCGAGTCTCACCCAGAAATTGATCTCCTGGCATGGCAGTCTTATCTCTCTGAGCAGCAATCCCCTAGGCTAGAGCAGAGCTTGAGAGGAACCAGAATCCATACAGCTTCACTTCACTTCCAGTTCCGACACAGAGGCACCAAGGAGAGGCGGGGATCCTAAATACCCATGAGAATCAAACTAGCCAATACAGGTCAACCCTGTACGATTTGAACAGACGGTTCTAGGGTAAGGCTGTTGAAGGCAGTCCCCAGGTGTCTTATTAAAAAGAGCCAAGAATCTCAATAAGCCACCATACCAAGGCCCCTTGAGAACCAATTCTGAGTTCTATCTCACATATAAACCTAGATATCTCCCAGCATGCTCACTGGATTCCCCAGTCCCTCTCACCCCCGCCACCACACACACACACACACACACACACACACACGCGCGCGCGAACTGTTTTCAAAATGAAAGATCACTCCGGGAGGGGGGGGTCATCATCGTTGTTTTCTAGCCCAGCAGTAAACATAGCTACACTCTCAGGGCTTCTTTTTTTAAACACTTTTATTGTGGGCTCTTACATCATTTATCACAATCCATATATTCATCCAGTGTGTCCAGCACATTTGTCCTGATGCTGGCCATCATCATTTCCAAAGCATTCTCTTCCCACGTGAGCCCCTGATATCAGGTCTCCATGTCTTCCTTTCTCCCTCCCCAACTCTCCCACAAGAACCCTTGATAAATTATAGATTATTATTTTAATATCTTGCATTATCCTCCATTGTCCCTCACTCAATTTTCCATTGTTCATGCCCCTGGGAGGGGTATAGGTTGATTCTTGTGATCAATTCCTCCTTTCTCCCCACACCCGCACCCCAAGCCTCCTTATACCTCTATTCTCCTTGTTGGCCCTAAGGGGATTATCTATCCTGGATTCCTTGTGCTGCTGACTCCTGTAGCGGTGTGCATGCCCTGATCTCATCTGATTTGTAATGTAGAATTGAGGTCATCATAGTGGGGGGAAGGAAGCACCAAAGAACTAGAGGAAAGTTATATGTAAGGTGCTATACTGCACCCTAACATTTCTTCCCTGTGACCCCTCTGCGAGGGGATAGCCATATGTCTCAGAGGGGCATTAGGTCTCCACTCCATGCCACCCACCTTCACACTGGGTATGATCATGTTCTGGGTCTTAGATGCCTGATACCTGATCCATCAACATCTTGTGATCACACAAGCTGGTGTACTTCTTCCAAGTGGGCTTTGTTGCTTTTCAGTTAGATGGCCACTTGTTTATCCCGAAGTCTTTAAGATCCCAGATGCTATATGTTTTGATAGACGGGCACCATCAACTTTCTTCACCACTTTTGCTTATGTGCCCATTTTGGTTTTGGCAGTCATGTTGGGAAGGTGAGCGTCACAGAATACTGAATTGTTAGAACCAAGTGCTCTTGTGCTGAGGGAGAACTGGAGTCGAGGCCCACAGTGCACCTCCAACCTTAATCCTTAATATACAGATGAGTACATAGTTCTGTTTCTCTCTATATATTATATATGTATATATGTATACATGTGTGTGTACATGCCTATGTTTAGACTTCTATAAATGCCCTTTGCCTCCTGGTTCTTTCCTCTATTTCTTTTTACTTTCCTCTTTGTCCCACCATCATGTTGACCTTCATTTGGGTTTAGAAATTCCTTGCTAATACACTGCCCTTGATTAAGCCCCACTGAGCAGCCTATGCCCTTCTCTCCATAATCAACCGAAAATGACTTCCTGGGACACAGCCCTGCTTTGTGCATTGTCTTTTCCTCCACCACTTGTATGCTTTCACTTAACCACATGAGCTGTAAGGACTCCAGGACAGGTCCTAGGGAGCAAGATCATGAATTTTAGGCCACTTCTAATATAGATTTTACTTTACATGTTGTTTCATTGATTCTCACCTCTTATTTCAGATTTTTATTGTTCAGCTCTTCTGTCTTCCCAGTGAGTTAGAGGGACCAAACTTCCTTCTCAAAGCTCTCTAAATTTCCTCCAGCATTGGACCGAATGCTTGGAGATATTTTTTTGGTTATCACATCTGTGAAATTCTACGGGTATCTAGTGGGTAGAGAATGAACGGGGTCCTGGTTGAATAATGGTTCTGAATTGCCTGCTGTATGAAACCAGCAGCTGCTCCCTAGGAGAAAAGATGGGGCTTTGTATTCCTATCAACACTTAGTTTCAGAGACTAACAAGGGCAGTCCCACCCTATCCGGATCACAGGGTCCCTATGCGTGAGCCAGCACTGACTAAGAGAGCGCATAGAGAAGAGCCTGCTTGCTGATATAGAGGTCACACTTGGGCTGCTAGCCACAAAGTCAGCAATTCGAAACCACTAATGATGCTGGGGGAGAATGATAAGGTTCCCTACTCGCGTAGAGTTACAATCTTGGAAATGCACAAGGCCAGTTCTAAGACGTCCTACGAAGTAACTTGGATTGGGATTGACTCCATGGCAGTAAGTTTTGCTTTATTTTGTTTGGAGTGGGCAGAGGCCCAAGATGCCGTTAAACCTCCTATGTCGTGCATAGGACTGTGCCTACAACAAAGACTGATTGGATTCCAAATGTCAATCATAGTAAACTTAGCCTCAAATTCATCACTGCAAAGAAAAGAAGGTGAAGTTTTTTGATAGGCTTATATACCATGACTGCATCCTGCAAAGCCAAGATGGCATTGCATCACTGGATACACCAACAGGAATGCTTTGGCAGCTATTTCAGGCTGTTGCCCTTGCACAGTGGCTACAACAACGGACTCAAACCTGACAGTAATTAAGAAGATGGCACAGGACCAGGCAGGGTTTTGTTCTGTTGTGTATGAGGACGCTGTGAAGGGGTGGCCCAAGCAAACACAACCACCACGCTGGGTTCAGTTGAATTCACTGCGATTCCTCCAGGCAAGAATGATGTCTTTATGGAGAGAGTCAGAGAACTCCTGGCTGCAGAAATGGAAGATGAATTGGAAACTAAGGCCAAGGACATAACAGCCCTGAGGAAGGGAATGAGGGCCAGAAGGAACAGACCTTGTGATGGGGGCAGAGTCATTGACATGGAAAGGACAGACCTGCCCCTTACACACGTGGAACTTTTTAGCATGTCAACTCCCCAAAATGGACAAGTGCCCTTGTGTGGTGTCAAAGATGACCATCTGATAGATGGGCCACTACTGACCTTGGAGGACACAGTAAGAATCAAGAGTTTGGCTTTTCTGCCAAATTGCTCTGAGTTCCCTTCTGCTCAGCCCCTATGTGGATAGTGCTCCTCTCCTGCTCCCAAATGGTTTCCCATTTCTATGTTCTCTTTGGGCCAACACCACTTTCCAGAAATGGATCACATTAGTACATTTGAAATAACTAATAGCTACAAGATGGTTGCTTTAACCAAAGCAATTTTGTCTTTTTCCAAGGACAAAAACTTAAGTCTCAAAGGGATGAAATTTAGAGGAAAATACTCTTTGGAGAGGTGGCTTGAACATAGGAATGTACGAGTTTTCTTAAGGGAGAAACATTTATTCTCCCACCTATCATGTCTGCTTGGTAATAAAGCCAGTTCTCAATGGGAAAATTTTTACTCTAATATCAAAAGTGTCACCCTTAGCAGTTCCACAGCCAAAATTATTTTCATTATAATTACAAAACTAACAGAAACAATTAAAATTTCCTTCCTAATTCACTGGAGGAAATACATTTTAAACTATGTTATTTTCCTGTAGCACAGAGTAACTATTATAAAATTAAAAACAAACTCTAGTTGGTAAAAGTAGTGTACATAGTGTGATTTGCAGTTGGCTTGCTTTTATATTTGCACAAAATCTAACTGCTCAAAAATTCAACTCTGTACCTGTCAACTTTAATAAGATATTGTCCGTTTCATGGCACCTATATTGCATTCCTTAATATAAAAGAACATCATTCATATCCTCTTCTCTGACCCTTTTTGAAAGCATAAATGGTTCCCCATTCTTGGAGGGTAAGGAGGAGAGATGCAAGCAAGCATTTGATTGTTTCTTTTTGCTCGCATCTCAGTATCAACATAATGATCAAAAACAAGTTCTGTAACGAGATGCATCCATGGTGTACAGGCTAATGAAGCAGCACTAATGCTGTTCCAATCAAGAAAAGGAAAGGAAACTGAAAGTGCGATATAGCAGTGGCATATGGGGAGCGGAAGACAGAACAGTGCAAGTTGGGGGTATGACTTCAAGGAGAAAGGACCGGTGACTCAATGTGATACTAAATAAGAAAAAAAAAATGATACTAAATCTCTGAAAGCAGACGAGCTTCTGATTTTCAGGCAGAACAGAAATTATTTAGTCCCAAATTATACTTGCCATAGTTACATTGATGATAAGTTCTGGAGTCAGGCTGTCCAGATAGCAGCCCAGGCTATAAGCGCCAATGTCTTTATGACGTGAGTGAGCTGTTTCCCTTGTTTAAGCTACTGTTTTCCCTATCTGGAGAATATGAGAATCGTACTCGCAGCTCTGCAGGGCTGCTGTAAAGTTGAACTGGGCCCCTCTTCTAAAGCACACATGCCAGAACGACGAGAGGCATGCTGCTCTAAGTCAACACAGTGGCAGTGAGTTTTGAGTGAGCTACTAACATAATGAAACTTTTATATTTGACCCCCTTTGGTACATTTTTATGTAAATAAACAATGTATCATATTTGAGAATTGAAAGCCTTTTGGTAAGCTAAAAGTCTTACAAAATAAGCAATTTAAAAAGAAATTATATGTATTTTTAATGTGTTGCTTTGAAAGCCTAAAAATAGGGTAGGTTGGCAAGATAGCAAAACTCCAATTTAAAAAAAAAATGATGAGCACAAGGTGAGCCTATAAAAGCTCAGCTAAAATAAATAAATAAAAATAAAAAGTTCAGCTACCCGGTACAATAGTCTCATTGCCGTCAGTGGTGTGATGTGAGAAGCCACATGTGGTGTCACCAGCCACCAGTTTGGTGTCTGAATCACCGCAGGGTTCAGTCACGGTCATCATTATCGCCTTCAATACTCTCATTTCTTCTTCCCTTCTGTTTCTTTCCTTTTCCTCTCTCTATGGTAAGAGGGGAAGAGGGCAGGAGTCAAAAGAGAGTATCAACCATGGATGGTCAGAAAGGGAACCTAGAAATGTCCCCAGATCTTTTTGGAGTCAGCATCCTTCATCCGTTCACTTTATTAGCTCAACAGCTACACAGTGTGGTGCTCGTACTATTGAACCAGACCATCAAAAATATAAAGGCAAATAAAGTTAGATATGGGTCTTGGTTTCTAGAAGCTCATTGTCAAATCAAATAGTGTTATGGGCCAGCATCACGTATAACTTTCTGAGTCTTGGTCAAAGTTAACGTGCACAACCTAGGTAACAGACAGGGTGACCCGTAAGATCGCAACAGGTAGAGAATGGGCTAGAGGATTCTTCTAAAAATAAGGACATGCCTACGCCATGCTTAGCACCAAGAAAGGATGTGTTAGTTGGACAGGCCTGGGGAGAAAAACTCCTCGCTGCTAATGTTAAAGTAAACTGAGGAAGAGAAACAAAAGGAGAAAATCGAAAGGCAGTTTGTGTGCAGAAGGTAGTTTCCAGGTAAGTTGTGAAGGTCCTACCAAGATATATGAAATATTATGAAACCCTCAGTCTTTGAAGTATTCATGGACCCTTTGACCCAGCATATCAGAGCGATAACACCAGTGGCAATAACTATTAAGCCCTGAGATGTAGTTACAAAATAAAATCCTGCCAACTTCTAATGAATCCAATTTCAAAGTAGAGGGTGATTTCCCACAAACCATAATAAAGTTTTCTCTATACTTTTACAATGAATACACCAAATATACCCCTCACCTAAAATTAATTGATGATGTCCATAGTTGATAACACCCATCTCAAAGAGGCTGACTGACAGAACCAATGATACCAATTTCACAAATTATATTGAGTGGTTTTTTGTGGTGTTAGAAACATTGAGAATGAGGAGAATCTGAATGTGCTTAAAAGTATGCAGCTTAAAGTGTACATTTATTTTTAGGAACATCCAAAAATGTAAGCACACAGAACTTTAAATGCACAGGGGCTTGAGTTCACCATGAGGCAATCAAGTGTGTGCAGGGCTCAGTGTGGGAAGGTGATCGGGAGAAAAACCACCATTGGGTGGTGGGCATGGGAGCCCAGAAAGAGTAATCAGGCTTTGTCCTGGATCCTCCTTTATATGCCCCTGGGCTGTAACTGACCCCTGCTCTCTCAAATATCTTTCAATCATGGCTTAATATCATAATGTCATGTGTTCACTTCTAAAATAACTTGAAAAAAGAACATCACTTTGGTAAAATGAAGCGTTTCTCCAACTCACTCCTATCTCAACTATGCTTCTGGACTTATATTTTATATAAATGTTCACTCATTCATACATAGATGCTCCAACCTGAGAATTTTCCAGAGATGTGTAGGCCTCTTTGTTTCAAATAAACAATACGATGCCCAGAGGTCAGGGTAGGTTTAAAAATTAAGTATGTATGGCATGAAATGTATGCATACTTGAAGCCAAACCAAAGTAAACAAATGCTTTCTCATTTAGTAAATAGCTAATAAAAATGGTGTTGCTGTATGAGTGCAGGTACATTCAAACAGCTTTATGACTCGCTAGGTTTTTATTATATGTTGCATAAAAATAATTGATATTGGTTAAGGAAAGAGTCTTAGGGACCTGGGGGATATAAGTTGCACTGCTTCCTTCTAGGTTGGCCAATTGAACTCACCAGCATTTCTGCATAAGAAAAATGAGGCTTTCTGCCCCCATCAAGGTTGATAGCCTCAGAAATAAACCCGTTCCTAAAGGGTCACACTGGAATTCAACTTGACAGCAGTGGAAGGTAGGAGGTTTAAGAGTGTGTTATACTTCGGGGCCACAATCAACACTTGACGTGTGACATGTGACATTGCATTTACTATAAATACACGTACACACACTTTAAAGTTCATATTGGTACGAGTCTCTTCCTCTAAAAGAGAGGGATATAGAAGTCCAAAAACCTGTCTAAGCAAGGAAAGGTGTGACTTCTTAGCTACTCTGTAGGGCATACAAAATAATTTATTTTTAGTTATTTTAATAACGAAAGTCTAGATACACACATGTTTATAAGCACAATTGAACCAAATAGGAGCTTATAAAATCAAAAAGGAAAAGTCTTCTTTCACCATCAATTCCTGGTCTCTTGACACTTCTCTCCCTTCTCATTTGGTGCAGAAGGTTCCTAAGTATTTCCTGGGAAAAGTATTCTAAAGTAAAAATATTTTATATGAACAAGAGCAGTGTGTGAATTACCTGTGTACTTTTCCAGAGTATAAAACAGCTTGGAGCTGCATCTTTCTCCAGAGTTCATCTTTCTTTTAAACAAGAATATAGAATTTACTATAGGAATGGACCATACTTTCACTTTTTGTGCTCTTTTCTATAGATCTCTCAGCATTTCATTATTTCACAGCCAGTTTACCTCCAGTTGTTTTTTTTTTGTTTGACTTTTGCATTAGATTCACATTTTTTTAAGGTGTGATTCTTCTAGAACAAAAACACAGAGGTGATAAACTGATTCTTCTTGCCTAAGAATGTCTTTATGGGCAATAGACATATTCACTCATCCTTTTTGTTTTATTCTTTAAGCCCCAGATATTTTCTGGTTTTCTCTATATACAAGGCCCTCTGAAATCTCAAAAGTTGGTAATAGATGTGATCATCTTTGTTCTAGCCCTTAAAAAATATGATTGAAAGATATTCAGGTATTTCTAGATGTGTCAGCTTGCTTTTCAGAAAGCTTCCCCAAGCAAATTATAAAGTGTGTAAGGGAAGCAGTTACTGTATTTTGCCACTTTGTAACTTGGCAGGGAGGCGGGATGCCTAGCACAGAGGAGGCACTCAATAAATTACCTATACAGTATACACCTTGACTATGGTTATTTCAATAGTGCTGATTCATGGGATCTTTAGTCACCACCAGGAGTTCAGGGGACATTTGGGTCTCCAATATTTCTTTTGTACAAACTGAGAGAGTACACTTCATTGAGAATACCTGGATGCCTGCATTATATATGATAAACCAGAGGAAATGGGTTAGTGTTCGATTATATCAAAAACACATCATTTCCTTCTGATGTAAAGCAGTGCTCCAGGAACAGCAGTGCTGCATCAACAGTGAAAGGGGCAGAACCCCAGGCCTTTCCTTACTTAACCCAGTAGGCGCTGTGAAGCATAATAGCACCGGAGCAGAGAAAAGCAGGATTTGTGGGTATAGAGCACCATTCCAAATCCACAGTCAGCAATGTGTTCACTAATGACCTCTCAGAGTCAGTTTCTCCCATTAAAAATAGAAACTTGAGTTGTCAGGGTGCAATACAAGATTTTGATACGTAGCACTTACTGAGATCTCAGTACCTAGGAGTGTCCTTAATCAAGGGGGAACAGGAAAGTGAGACTTTCAGAAGGCCCACTTTTCTTCCTGTCTTCTGACTGGAGACATGCTATCCCCTCAAACAGTCCAAAACAAAAAGCAAGCAAACAAAATCATGAGATGGAAATTGACATCAAATAGCAACTCTGTGATCACCTCTCAGCGTAGTTGGAAAGGTGTCTGATCATGATGCAATTTCATACTGACAAAAGTGAGCCGTAGCCTATCTTGGACCAAGCAAAACAGAGCGACATACTGATCAGGTTTGACATCCCCTGCCATCTCAAGAGCTAGTAACAGGATGTTGTTACCCACCTGAGAAATGCTCATATAGCTAAGAATCATGCCCAACATGTTCTTGTGATCCCACAGAAGACGGAAAGTCTAGGGTGCCAATGCTGCCTTGCTGCACTTAAGATTGGTTCTAATTCCTTGGTAATTTAGTGCCCCTCCAGTTTGTATAACCATAGTAACAAGCTTTCCCCTAGATTTCTTCTCTAGTGTAGACTCATAAACATTACTTCGAAATTGTTATTGGTTCTTTAAACTTGAGTGAAAAACAGGCTTTGTGAGGAAACTTAAAACATCGTCATTACTATTGAAAACTAGAATGGGACTGTCAGGTAAGCAGTAGACCAATAATGATAATAGCAAGGTTGGTCACTTAAACCAACCAGCTGATTCCTGGGAGAAAGATCAGCTTGTGTGCCCCAATAAAGATTCCCAGCCTTGGAAATCCTACGGAGGGCTTCTGTGAGCTGTAGGGTAGCCAACACAAATGGAAGAAATGATGACGTTAAAGAGATGAACAGAAAAGTTCAGAGGGCAGCTTGAGAAGACAACGCAAATTATTACAATGAATTGTGGAAAACCCAAAAGTTAGAACACCAAAATGAAAGGACACATGCAGTATCTATCAACCTGAAAGAACTAGAGAAAATGTGAGGCTAGTGTTCAAGTGCTGCATTACTATATTAAAAGGCTCTTTGGGAAAATACTGTACTGTGCATAAAGCATCAAAAGAATATGGAAGGAATAAACCAAGCCACTATATCAAAAAGAAGTGTTCAACATTCACTCATTTCAAGAGATAGCATATCCTCAAGAACCCATGGTCCTGAAAGCATTCACCAAGAACAAAGCTTCCTAAATTGGCAGAGTGTCCGGGGAAATGTTTTGGCATGCTTTATGTAAGGAAGGTGGAATTCAAGCAACCAACCCCCACAATGCAAAATGCATAGTTGTTGGCAATATAATGCCTTCATGCTCTTATAAAGCTTCTATGGATGCCTAATTTTCATCTTCCTGACATAAAGCAAATCCAGTGTCTAAGTTGAAGTAACAATGAGTAGAGACTCATCATTCTCTCAACCGAGGTCAGTAATGTGAGAGTAAAGGTTTTATAAATATTTTAGACATTGGGTAAGTTAGTTTCTAGCTCAAGTCTTGGCCAGAACAAGTGGCAAAACCCCATGTCCTACGATGTGATTATAAGCATAGTTTAAGGAAACACAACTCACACCATGAAGGAGCTTCAGATAAAAATGATGTCTATGAGAAAATAACCTCCTTCAAACCACTGAAACCAACCAGGTTTTTTGTTTAAGACCTCTCCACAGAAGGTCAGCAGCATTCCCTGACTTCCTGTTTCTTCTTTGCTAAGATCACTAGAACTGGGTAATGTCACTCTTGTTCAGTCACTGCCTGCCTTATGGGTACCATGCCAGAGGCAATGATCTTTCATGAATCTGGGATAGCTTTTACTTTGGTTTTACACTGTATGCCCTCCCTACATCCAGTTTCTTAAAGGCTACTATATAGAATCTCACATGAAAGAATCACAAGCTGAGGAAAGTGGATAATAGGTAGAGATAGCTCTTAAGGAATGTTCAGTAGCTATAAAATAACCTGGAGTCTGAGAAATGGCTTACGTCTTTGTAGTTACTACAGGGAATTGCTCTAAAGGACCCAACGTTAAAGTTGTAGGAGGAGACAAGTCACAAAGGGACCGGGCAAGCAAAGTGTCAAAATGACCGAGGGTGCTGTCAGAGAACTCTCGATAAAGAGGATAGATGAAAAGGTGTGTTAAATTAAAGCCCTGAGGTCCCCTTGATTTTCCCATATTTGGCAGTTGCCTTAGAGCCAGTTCCCTGTCATTGGAGCTCTGTAATGTGGATCACAGAATGGAAGGCTGCCTGCTCCCATCCTCACAAGAGTGCTTCTGAACTCCACGGCTGGGTCATTATGTCAGACCAGGTAGTTGAGGGTCTTCATCTTGTTGGCCGATGTTCTACTTTATTAAGATTGGTTTTTTTTGAGAACATGTCCAAAGTAAGAGAAATGACATCAACAACCCTCACTCCAATGCCACACATTGAGCATCCTGACTGTCCTTTCTCTCATCTGGTACTGTATGGTGTATATATAATGTATCCCTGACTGTAAAATACCTTGAAACAGCCTTCCCTTTGTGTCCCTAACCTGAGATGTCATCTTCAAAAAGAACTGGGTAAACTCCAGTTGCCACTAGGGGGCACAGCTAGGACATTTGACAAGGGTCTGTGTGTGTGTGTGTGTGTGTGTGTGTGTGTGTGTGTGTGGTGGGAAAGCCGAATAGTATTGTGTATAAAAGGTTGCAGCCCTCCTTTGATGAAAGAAAATGGTCCAGGAGCCTGACGCAATTCCTGAGAGCCACCTCTTCCTTGAGCCTCAGACACCAGTAGGGAGTTATCATTGTTCAAGGAGCTACACTCAAACATCAGCAACTAATGAAAGTTCCTGACAGAGGTAGTTTGGGGATACGATGCTTTTACTTAGCTCTTTGGAAGACAGTCTAGGTCAAAACAAGATTTGTCTGTGACTCCAATCTCATTCCTTTCAGAATTCTCCCTGCATCACTCCCTCCTTACAACTTCAGGGCTTTCCGTATGTGATCTCCCTTCCTGGAATCCTTTCTACCAGTTCTCATTTCTTTAGCTAATTCCTAATCCTCCTTATAGGTCAGAAGAACCTTCTTGTAAAGGTACCATTGGTGACTTGAATCATCGTTGTTTTTTGTTCTTTCACAAATGCAATGGCATTTGGCATAGTGTGTGTGGTGTGTGTGTGTGGTTGGGGGGGAGGTGGTTCCTGCCATAGACTGTTATCTTCATGTGGAGCTAGCCAAAGCCTTGCCATGCTCAGCACTTTATCTACTATATGCGACAACGCACTGCCAGGATAAAGGCATGTTTAAGTGGAGTGCTTAGCTACACACAACGACATTCCTCTGCCCATGAGCTCGCCCCAGAAGCAGATAAATATTTCACTTTCTGGCATAGATAAATGTGTTATATTGTAACCCCTCATGGAAGCTTTGTGCAATTCTATAGACGTG
Organism: Nesogale talazaci; assembly: GCA_004026705.1. Taxonomy (NCBI): domain Eukaryota; kingdom Metazoa; phylum Chordata; class Mammalia; order Afrosoricida; family Tenrecidae; genus Nesogale; species Nesogale talazaci. Next base: position 113,393 of record PVJH01000032.1, on the reverse strand, counting down.
CACAGGGACGCAAGAGAAAAGATAGTCTTTTCCTCATAAAATGTACATGGTTGCAATGGCTATTATAACCAGTCGGGAATGTTACATCAACATCCCCGAACAACAGTCTTTTATTTCAATTGAAGTAAGACTGAATAAGAACAAAAGTGTCTATGCAAACATAAAACTGTATTTTGAAGGATTGGAAAATAGCATAAGTGCTGAATTTAATAGTAGGTGTAGTCTCTGAGGTGGCAAGAAAGCCATTGTCATTCTCTGAATTATCTTCCATGAATTTGCAGAAGTGACATCTCGGAACAGGATGAGGAAATACGGATGGCATGCAGAAAGGAAATGTTCCTTCCACTGGAGTCTGCTGAACTTTCTGCGCAGATAGTCTTTGCACTTGACAAGTGGATATTTGTATTGACAAATAATTGTTACTTTGAAACAGGCAGTTAGATCCGTGTTCTCTTATTTCTTTACATAAGTGCACATTTTCTTGGGATATGCAGTAGACTTTTGTAATGTGAAGCAATACCACCGGTTTTATGGGAATGTTTGTAAAGACTCAACATTGAGCTTTAAAAGTGTCCATTAACAGCATACATTAAAATGTTATTAAATATACAAGTCTTGGAGGCACTGTTGACACTTAACTATGGTTGGTAAAGTGTAAATAAACATATTATGACTGCGACCGTTTTGCTTCCTGGATGAGCTGTGAAAACCCGCCATTGCTGAGAGAATCACAAAACATCAGAAACTAGAAGTGTCCTTTGAAACTGCACTTAATTTTAGAAGCTGAGACACAGGGAGTACCTCTCCTTAGTTTAGGCATGCTGCTTGGGGTGGGCCTGTACTGAAGGCTCCGCGGGGTCTCCTGTCCACTCTTCTTGTGGTCTAGGTTTTCCCTTTATTGAATGCGTACATTTCTGAGTTGACTAAAACACTCAAGCCAGGTTATTTTTTTTTAAGTAGCATTTCTTTGAAAAGTAATCTCTTAATTGTGTGGAAGGAACAGATACCACAAAAATCTGGCACCATTTCTAACTCTAAAATAGAAGCACTAGGCTAGCATGTCGCAGCTGGAGGCCCCTGAATTTACTATATGTGCAAATCTATGCTCATACCTTCCTCTACTTCAGTCTGCAGGACGGCTGCTATGAGGGTGGAAGGACTAGAAATGAGTGGATCAGAGGTGTTACAAAATAAGCGACTGTTTCCTTAAGGCTTTGAATGGGGAACAGCTTGCATTTGTTTCCAAAAATGTTGTTAGTCCCTATGTTCAAAGAATATATTGCTATGAAAAAAAGAATAATGAAGACAAAATGTGTCTGTCTTCTATCACAACCTAAATAACTAAATATGTAAATCAATCCACCAGGAGACATTTATTCATAGGCTATCATAAAATGAACATCCAAATTTAACCTCAAGATAGAGTAATTTTAGTCACCTAAAATCTCAGAAAATCTGCTCACTCCAGATTACATACCTCAGGATCTGTGCACTCCAAAGTCTAAAGGCTCTTGGATCTTGGACCTTCCCTCCTTCTATGGGCCTTGAAAGTAAGTGCTTCTAAACAGAGAGCATGAGAGCAAACTCAGAAATAACAGCTGTGCAATATCCTGTGTATCCTATCAGATCTGGCAGTGGGGTGTGGGATGGATAGAAGTGGGATGTATCTGGTTTGAAAAGGCATATTCCAAATGCACTTTTGATTTGATTAGATGGAAATAGTAATTTCATAGTATCAAGCAATATTAAAGAAATGCATGAGATTTATGTGTGTTTCTCCCAGTGGAGACTGGTTGTAAATAACCAAGAGGTGCATTTATCAGTAAATCCATCTTTCCCTAAGTGGTCTTCATTCTTTGCAGAGACTGCAGCGAAGATCTGTCTATAGTAGGTCAAATAGTAACATAATGTTCACATGTTGCTTTATTACTCTCTCATTCTCATAGGGATATATATGTTTATACAAAACTGTAGATAGTTTTTTTCTGCCCCATTTTGGCAGTAAGTTGAATACATTGTACTGATTTACCTTTAAAATCCATGGAGTAGTTCCTAATGAAAGTTACGATCTCATATAATTGTTTTATAGCCATCAAAATCATGAATTTCAGACATGATTCATTAATTATCATCAGTAGCTTATATTCAAATACCCACTGTCCCAATAATATCCTAAGTTCTTTTTTTATAATTATTGATTCTGGATCCAAGATATTACTGATATTTTATGATCCAGGTAGGATTAGCTGTTAATAGGATTAGTGTGGTTGTAAAAGCTAATTGTAGATATAACTGAATGAACTGAAGTTAATTCTTCAAATATGAAAGGCACAAAGTCTAAAGGAGGCAGAGGGTGACCTGGAGTGAAATGACATCGCTCAATATGGCTCTTATATCCTCATGCTTTGCAACTCTCACCCATAACCCCTACCGACTGACGGTGAATATGGTGAAGAGGACTCTACGGTGGGGGGCGGGGGGGGGGGTTGCCAGATTTGCCATTTTGCTGGGTATACACATCAGCCATCTCAGTGCCAGGATCACCAAGAAAGAGGAGCTACTGGCAGAGCATTTTCAATCACCTTCCCAGAAATGGCAGGGGAGGCAGGGGCAGCAGAGGAACCAAAGTCCGTGGCTCTGAGAGCATAAGACAGAGCAGTGTCTGGTTTCCTGGCCCACAGAGGCTGAGGCCAAGGGATCACGTGGATCAGAGTTGAGGCCCAGAGAACAGGGTTGAGAAAAGGCACTGCAGATGAACGAAATGTACCCTTAATGTGTTGGTACCTTTGGGCTTCTCTAATAAGTCTTCCATAAAAGGAAGTTTGTCTTTGAGTTCTGTGTGGCCAATCCAATGGGTTATCAAATTCAGTAGAGAGGTAGGGTCTGATGGGAGAGTCCGTTGGTGTCAGAATGTGGCTGTGATAGGTAGGTTTGTTGTGCCAACATGGCCAGTGAAGATGGTAGATTTGTTGTTCCAGGAAGGTCAATGAACACATGTGATTAATTGAAGGAAGGAAATATAAATGGCATGATGAGCCTTGCCCCTCTCTCTCCTGCTCTTGTATCTTCAGACCAGCAGCTGCCTGTGTGCCTTGATTTGCTAGCTACACTGACTACGGGACACATAATCCTTGCACTGTTTCACTGTAAGTTGAGGCTCCTTCAAGCCTTGCTTCACCATGCTACTGGAATATACATCTATTGTGCTGGGGACTATCAGACTCTGTCATCCGGTTGACTGTTGGTGACCTGCCTTGCTGTTTCCTTGCTGGATAGCCTGAATTGCTGTACAGAGCAAATACCTGGCGGCCCTCAAGACTTGAAGGAACGTCAGTGTATTAGCTGTCTCACTGAGCTATTTGTACTGCTTTGTAGATTAGTTATCTCTTTATTTCTTATGTTAGATATCTTTCTATTTATATCAATATATATAAAATTATTAGGGTCCTGATTTTGTTTCTCTCAAGAAACCTGTCTAACACAATGGCAAAAGATGGTGGAGGGGAGAGGCATGTGTTCTCACCTCTCTGCATTCTGTCAATCAGTTTGGGCCTGGTGTGGAGTTGGAGTCTCCTTCTTGCATAGCCATGACAGGTCAGGTATGGGCTCTACACCATTTGTATAATGATACATCACATTTAGCTATCATTACTTGTCAGATCCCTTTTGTTTTTCTGTTTGTTGCCCTTCACATTTTTCAAGACTGAGCCTGGGTGGTACTACTTGGTAAGTGCTTGACTGCTAACCACAAGGTTGACAGTTCAAACTCACCAACTGCTTCCAAGGAGAGAACAGAGGTTACTTGCTTCCATAAACATTTACCCCCTTCTGAACCTATATATAGTAAGCTGTCAGTTGAAATCAATTCAATAGTCATTGGTTTGTTTTGCTTTAAGGGTTACTTATTTGCAAAACATCCATTGTTTGGGATGTGTCTAATGTGAACTATAAATTGTTTAATAAAATTCCAGAGCCTTAATTTGATATGTGTACTCATTGATTTGAACATGTAGAAAACAATATTCGTAGCAGGTAAAGATAAAATAGCATTACTGTAAGAAGCTAAATCATAACCTTGCAAATCACTCAACTATCAATATAGTTTTACAAGTAATTGATCTGCATATTCAAATTGGCTTAATATTATGAATACTAAAGACATACATCTTGTCATTCTGTGGCCTCTTTCACTTAGAATTTCGTTGAAATGAAGCTAATGTTTTAAAAAGTTAAATCCACTGAAGAACAAGTTGAATACTGACATCATTTTTTAACATAAATATTTTTAAACTAGAACTTATATAGTGTGTGTCCCTCTTTCATACATCCAGACAGATGCGAGTGAATTAATCCCAGACAATTTTCCTGGGATTTAGATTAAACACCATTTGCATAAAGGAACTGTAGAGACATCGTACAACCCAAGATGTCATAGTAGATTATGACCCTGCTTTGTTCAGACCTGAATTTCCGGCACAGGCTGCTCCCCGGAAGAAAGGTGGTGGCACCATCCATTCCGAACAAGGTTCCTTCCCTTCCTTGAAATGACACAAGTCAACAATGGGCACTTGAGGGGCTTTCAGGCTTCCACCTTGGACGTATATTTTCAAAGGCAGATGCAACTGGAATCACCTTGTCCGCAAGAAGCTGGCGAACAGGCCGAGCCATTCATCATGCTCAAGTAGAGGATGGCCAACTATATTCCAGAAAGTGCTTCCTGGTCAAGTCACATCTCATTTCAAAGCCATCATCTTTGAACCTCATTTTCTCATTCTAAATTAATGTGTTATGTAGGGATTTCCATAACCTAAGTGCACATGGAGGAAACTCAAACCAAAAACACAGTGCACACTCATGGCAGCACGGTGGAGGAACGTGGAGTCTGCAGGCGGGCTGCAAGTTCATGTTCCAGGCTTAAGGCTGACCCCTCACCCACAGCAACTGGGAATGCCATTGGGCAACCTGAAAATAGCTATCTTTTTTAATGGTTACACTTCAAGCATATTGTGCTGTTAGTAAAATTATAACTCCAACAAAGAAATCTCTTCGTCGGTTTAACTAAGCTAGCTACCATCGGCAGGTGTACGAGCCAAGCCTTGATGTGTGTGATCCAGGCTTTGCAGAGCATCCCATTAGAGTTCCCGAAAAGTCCTTACTTTCTATTATGTCAACGACACCTTCGCTGGCCCGGAGCCATCATCAGCTCCCAGAGCGCTGAACCATGAAGCAATATCTCTGTAACCAGGCCAAATAGGCCATGACCTGACAGGCTGTAAAGCAGTCATTATCTCCTATTAAGTCTGCAATCTGCACTTTGCATATTTTAAAACAACTACTCAGTTGCGCTATGGAGGTATATTTGCCAAATGAATAATTAGATTTTTCGGGGACTATAAAGGGGACCAAGCTGCTTTCTACTCTGCCAAAAGCAAAGTCAATTCAGATTTTATTTGCTCTCCTCCCATGTTTTTATCCTTACTCTCTGGCAGTCAGATCAAAAATACTTCAGGATCAGATAAATAGACTTCTGCTGCATAGTCTATCATGCAAAACAGTGTCTGGGTGGGTGTTAAGTGGGTGCCCAAGCATTCTGTGCTGTGCAAGTCGTGGGCTGTTTGCACCGACAGCCGGTTAGGCCACTGGGGATGGCCAGCCTCATGTTTGCTCTATTTGGGTTACAGAGAGACTTGTATAAAATATAAAGGGACTGAATGAGTCATTTAAACTGCCAAAGATCAAAAGGGATTCATATTTGTGGTTGAAAATTTGCATGCTGTTGCTGTTTTGTCTTTCTGCCCCCCAACCCCACCCCGCACCCCCGCCATCTATTCTCTGAAGATATCTAAGTAACTCAATTCCTTCATCTTTAATAACAGAGATGCAAACATTTAGAATGGGATTGGAATACAACTGTAGAAAACATCCTACTCACTCTTGTCCCCATTTTATTCTGAGGAAGATTTTTCCACCACATGCTTGAAGCTCAGTACCTGTGATGTCATAGGACATTTTTTTTCATTTCACCAGATTGTGATTCTGGAAAATTTGCAACTCCTCTTTTCAGCAGGGGATTAAACTTTCAGGGAATAAATTAAATTGGGTTAAAATGTCTAGCAGAGGTTTCAGATGAAGGCTTTATTCAAGTACCACAGAGCCATGTGGAGTTTGAAATGAAACTCTAGTTAGGTAAATAACTTTTCTCAAGAACCCCTGATCAGGTGCTGCCCTGCTCTGAGCCTCCTTTATTAATATCAGTTAGCAATCTTCAATGCGGGTGCATAAAATATTTTAAATGCAATTAAAACAGAGCTACAAGGTCGCCCAGCCATGTTTTAATCAAAAGCTGAATTCAATCCCATTTTATATGTGATATACACAAAGAAAGATCCCTTTTTGCATTAAGTATAGCTATGTACAGTATATGCTTGAGTAGAAGCTGACCCGAAAATCAGTCCAAAGTAACTAGTTTTACCAAAAAAGGCAAAAAAAAATGTGCTGAAAAACTAGGCTTATGTACAAGTATATAGGGCAAATAATCTATTTTGAGAAAGGGTATATGCATTTCAAAAAATACAAAGAAAGAGCCATTCTATATCACAAGCAATGCTATGAGCAACTAGAGAAATGTGTGAGTGTGCAAATATATATTTATATATACTTACATATGCATATATGTATGTGTTTTGTATATAAACACAAAAAACTTGTATTGTTTCTTTCCAAATACACACATACTTATCTACCTGTGGGTTTCTTACACACATATATACATATACATATATACACAAGTATACACACTTTCTATACCCTAGATATATTACTTATGGTTTTCTACTAATAATTATTAAAGAAAGCTGTCAATTTTGACTCATAAGATCCTAACATATAGAGTAGAACTCACTCTATTGGTTTCTAAGGCTGTAACACTTTACAGAATTAGAAAGCCTCATGTTTTCTCCTATGAAGAAGCTCATGGTTTTGAACTGTTGACCTTGTGTTCAATAGCCCAACATGTAACCCACTATACTATCAGGGATCCCAGTACCCAAACACAGTCACAATCACGCTAAACTAGACATGGATGATGCAAAAAGCATATATTTGCTATTAATACATCAAATTGCATATACTGCAGACATTCAAAGAGCTTGTGTAAAAATTCAATAGTTCAAATTCTATTTTCCAATGAATTTTTGAATCCCCATTGTGTATCAGGAGAAAGCTAGTGCCCTCTGGATAGGAGCATACGTGTGGTTGCTTTTCTAACACCATTCTTCCAATGCCTTTAGCACAGAAAGTGAAGACATCTTCAGTCTGGATAGTTAACCAGATAATCCAAAAGTTAGAAATCCACAAGGATTACACTAGTAGCCCCTAGCAATTGATTCAAATTCCAATTGATTTAACTATTGAGCTTCAGAAGTCTTATCAGATACCTTTAAAGTATTTTTTATAATTCATACTCTATTCATTCCAGATGATCAGAGAAATGTGCTGCAAAGCATGACTTACTAAGGATGTCTCCCCTGTATTGAAGAGTTTTATCAATTCCAGAACTATTCTGCACTGAGAAATGTGGATGATAAACCTGCCTTTCTTTTTAGTCCATGATCATTGATGAGTACAGTGTCCAAGTAACCATTCCCATTACTATTATTATTTACTTGTTCCTTAATAGGAGGACTAGAAGAGAGGGGATTAATGCAACCAGAGTCATTCTTAATTTAAGGAAGGGGCACCATACACCAAAGTCAATGATCCTCTGTGAGTTACAAAGGAAGGAAAAGAAGTTTTGCTTGTTATTACTTGGGGTGCAACTCAAAATGATCACGTACTGCACAACATGAGGATGGATACTGAAGCACCAGAGTGGGATTTTAGAATCCCCCTACTGTCTTAGTCAACCTCCTACAGGCTAGTCATTGGACGACATGGGCTGAGTGAAGAAATTATCCTTCAGGGAAGGCTAGAGAGGTCAGAATTCTCAATTGAGCAAGGGTGTCCTCCAGTGGCTCAGGGTGGCGGCTTACCCATTAGTATACACTTATTTTAATTCTAAGGACCCCTGGTGGTGTAGCAATTATGTGTTGGGCTGTTAACCACAAGTGAGCAGCTTGAAACTACCAGCTTCTCAGAAAAAAGACAAAGCTTTCTATTCCTCTAAAGAGTTAAGGTCTTGGAAACCCAAAGGAACAATTCTACTCTGTCCTGTAGGATCACGAGGAGTGGACATGGTCTCAATGGCATGAGTTTTTATCTTAACACTTGCTCATACTAGCTAATTATCTGCTCTGGTTAATTCCTCATTTTAGTCTCACCCTTTAACAACCTACTTGTATTGTAGTGGCTAGTTGCCATAGAGCAGTGGTTCTCAACCTGTGTGTTGTGACCTCTTTGGGCATAGAATGACCCTTTTCCAGAGGTTGATGACTCATAACAGTAGTAAAATTACAGTTATGAAGTAGCAACGAAAATAATTTTATGGTTAGAGGGCTAACCACAGCATGAGGAACTGTATGAAAGGGTCATGGCATTAAGAAGGTTGAGAGCCAATGAGATAGAGAAACATAGAAATATCACATAAATTCCAAAAGTCAAAGAAGAAGGAAGAAGAAGACTACAGAAATATGCTCTTACATTTCCCCAAATCCTTAATTTGTATGTTTATATTTTTGAGTTATTGCTCTCTGATATAAGCTGGATCAAAATCTATTTTACTTGAAGGTAAAGATATAATTATAAATTTTTAAGCTTATCTTTTCAGGAGCATATGAACCAGTGTTGGTGTTTTTCTTTTGGAAGTCATTTTGGTTTGGGCCCTAGTTCATTAATCCTAATCCAACTGTTCAGATGTGAGGAAACTCCCAGAACTCTTAACACAAAGAATTATAAATGGGATCAGCTTGAAGGGAAGATGTCATGGGAGGGCTTCCTGAAGTTGTGGGTTTATTGTATGGAATAAAAGGCATCTGAAATTCATCTCATCACAAATTGCTTTAGGCTCTGTGGCTTTACTCATTACCTTTTATAGTCAACCCTAACTCATAGCGATCTCAAGTCTACAGAGGAGGAGTGACCCACAGAAATCCAAGACTGCAGATTATCTGACTTCTCTTCCAGTTCAGAGATGGTGGATCAAAGTGCCAACCTGCTAGTTAGTACTTGAGAGTAAAAACCGTCAAGAAAAATTGAAGTGCATTGTACTCTTGTTATTCAATATCTATGGATGCCAGCTCCTTCTCCCTGTCCTGTTGGCTTGCTCTCTTTCATTTTAGCCACATGAATCCCACCCCCAGCCCCCGCCCCCAGTGCTCAGGAAGCACAAGGGACAATCTCTGTAGGCATTTATCAATTATGCTCCAAGCTCCCACCACCGATCTTTCTCATCAGCATTTCAAGTCCATGAATAGCTCTAATTCAGAAACACATCTCCTTTTTATCTTCACCAGAATTGAGAACTCTGTTAGCTGGTCTACACCTATAGCCTATTACTGTCAAAATACAAGTTTTCCATTTTTCTTATTTGGAGGGTTTTCGTGAAGATTCTTTTTGAGTATGGGCTAACTTCTTTTTTCAGTATTCTGATGCCCCCAAACCAAGAGGTTCATCATCCTTCCATCATCCAAACAGGTTGCTTTGGATTTAAGGCTCAATCGTTTTGGTATTTTTGTTTTTTCATACTAATTTTAGCAACTGAAGGGGACCTGACCTGATAGAGAACCATTAAAGATAGAAAACACTAAGTTCAAGGTCTGGTTCTGGCATTTACTAGTGATGCCTGAGTGAAGCAGTTGACTTCTCCCCAGCTTTAGTGGACTTCACAGGCTCAGATTTGTCATTTGTTAAATTAGGAATGCAAGTAATATAGCCCATGGGATGATGAAAGAAATAAAGTAATATTTGGAAAGTGCCCGGTATAAAACAATGATTTAATTCAGAATTCATATTATTCAAGTTGTTTAAGTTTAAGAATAATTTTTAATTTATGATTTTCCTCTTTTCTGCATTCCACTACAACTCAGCAAGTACACAGATTTCTCATCTAATTCTTTTGAATCTTCTCCAGGCACACAAGGAAAAATTCAATATTGATGGACTATACTAATATTGACTGAATTCTGGAAGGAGTCTGAACTGCTCATTTGACCAGGCAGTTGATTTACTTGGATGACTTGGAGAGCCATGAAAACGTAGCAAAATTAAATCTGGTGCGATTATAATAGCTGCTGGTACAAGGGTTTATTATCTAGAGGAGAGAGTTAATATATACTTAATTCAAGGAAACAACCTTGTAAAATACTGATTGTATTGCCTAAAGAGAGCGAGAAAGAATTGAGTCTGAAATTAAGCATACTGAATTTAGCATTTAGAAATCCACATTTAATTGTGTTCACTGTTAACTTCCACATAGAATGTTTGAATGCAAAATCTAGTGAGTAATAGGAATGCTAGGCTCACGTTATCGTGAATCCAGTGAATAGACTTCTGAATCTCAGTTCTCTTGGCAGAAAGGTGAGGTTTCCTAGCCTGAGAAGGAGTGCCAGTCTTGAAAATTCACAAGTGCAGCTATACCCTGTCCGTTGGGATCACTCTCAGTCAGAATGGGCTCAGGGAAAGTGAGTGAGTCCTATATCTCAGTAGTCAAAGAATGATAACTTTGAGCTTCACAGAAGGAAAAATAAATTCAAAATTGTGAAAGAGAATTTTTGGTGAGGAAGCCTAAGTGAAAGGCAGATAATTTAAATATAAGTATCACATAATTAGATGGCATTCTAACTAGTATTCCTTACCTCTACTATAGCTGTCATACTGTGACTATATTGCCATTCCCCCAAAAAAGTTTCAGCATGCCAATCACCTACTCAGTAGACAATCTTTATAGAATAGTCCTTAGACTGCCTTTCAAGTTCTATGAAAATCAGGTTCCTTTATATCTTTCTAACTTTGTTTCCTTGTATTCATTAATTCACACCTTCAGCCCTTTCCAACCCATGCCTACCTCCTTTCTGAATTTAAAATCATTTTTGATTCTGCAACCATTTTTGCCATCCCCTGTGTGTATGTTGATGCACGTGGGCACGCACAGCAGATACCCAAATGTATATTCATGACCACAATCCTGTTTATGTGTTTTCTGCCCACACTCTTCTTCCCAGTGGTGCACATTCTTGACGCCCGACCTAAAATCTGACCTCTCATCCCACAGCAGGCCTGCTCTTCCTCTCGCTGAAGAACCCTAAGCGTCATTGGCACCCCTTCTTCTGACTCGCGATGTGACATCGTTTTCAGGAAGAGTTCACTGTATTGTGTAAATATGAAGTAAATTTTCCAATATATCATGAGCTTCTGAAAAGAAAAACAGAGTGATTTATGTTGCTACTGGATTCATTTTAACCCCCATGCATGCCTCAGTGCTAGGGCCATGGAATACCATACTATTTGAACCATAAATAAATATGTCTAATTTATTGAAGTGATGTTGTATGTTGTTGAGTTGATTTTAAATAAGGACTCCAAAGCAAGAGTGGGAATGCTAATCAGCCCTCCTACGCCATAATCCTCAGGGAAGCAGTTGGCCAAACCATTTCCCCAGAGAAGTAGTTGGTGAGTTTGAACCACCTCCCATTCAGGTAGCTAAAGCCTCACAATTGGTGTACATTTGCAGTCAAATGTTACAAAGCAAAACCAAAGAAGAGGCAAGGGAAGAAGACATAAACACACGTGGAAGAGACCTGGGTCTAATTAAGGAGTATGCCAATAAAAATACTTGTTTTCATTTCCAGAGGTGTTTGGTATCTAGGTCACTTGTTTGCTGTCATTATTTGGAGATGATTCATTCTTCAGTTTGTTTGTGTGTTTGTCTTTCCTTTTCTTGTGAACACTCCTGGAAAATCACTTGAAAGTTATTTTCCTTTATCAAAATGTAAACTGCTGAATATGGAGGTCTGGCAGAAGGACACAGAAAGGAAATGAAATCTATTTTCCATGCACTACAGTATTCTTACATTATCACATAACTACAGTGTAGGGCATGCTCCCTTCAATAGCCATGGAGGCAAACCTGAAAAGATTTATGTGCAAGACAGTTGATCTCATTTGGCCTTCAATGCCATTTGATTAACAGGTTTCCCCTTGAGTCCACGTTACTGAAAACAGCTCAAGGTTTAATGTCCCAATCTTAGGAAAATATACGTTTCTTAAATGCAAAATGAGAACTGAGAAAATAAGAGAGAGAGAGAATGACCCACACACATTAAGTAACCCTTCTCCCTTTAAAAAGAGGTCAGACTGAAAGATGAAAACCTACCTCAAGATTTGCAGCTAGACAAAGAGACTTGTGTAGGCCAGCTGCCTGAAGATGCTTTCACAGCAGGCACTCTGAGCTTTTAATGAAAATCAGGTTGAGCAGTGTGGTGGCAGGAAGCTGCCCAACCTGTCTATGTGGCAGGATAAATGGCCCACTGCTCCTCTCCTAACCAAGAGCTCAAACACCCCCATGAAGCCTCAGAATTGTTTTCCAGACCAATACTGATGCTTAAAAAGCTTTCAAAAATACTACTACAGCCACTGCCTAGTGACTCCATTCTGTTCACAGGGCAAAGGAGATTTTTCTCTGACCCCTGCAGTGATTAATTTATGCCCTGAAGCATGAGATTTGATTACCGCTCTCTCGGCATGTGTAACTTGTGAGCCTTATTACTGGTCATAAAATTATTCGTCACCATAGTTGGCTCTGTGGCCTCCCGAGGCAGTCCAACTCTTTGGTTGCCTGCTGGTAAGAAGAGATAGCTGAACATTAGCTCTGAATTTACCTGCTACCTCTTTTATCGGTACGTACACACGATGCAAGTGATTTCTGCGTTCCTAGACAATTATTGTACCCAGCGCTGAAAATAAAGCACTAGAAAAATAATTTGCCTATAAAATACTTAAAAGACTGCTATTCACCAGTGATCTCATGAAATGGGATGTTTTAATTGAAGTGAATGTTCTGATTTAGTCAGAAGCCTTTTGGGTTTTCCGCTCTTGTTTAAAATCTTTATAAAGCACATTAGTCCATGTTTCTGGCTCAATAGGTACAGTAGAGTGTGCTGAGTGTAATTAATCCTTCTCTGATAAACGTAACCCCCAGAGTGCCTCAAGATCTCCATACCGCACATTAATTATGATGCGCCCGAAGTGAGGTGTGGAGGACAGTGTAAGTTCAGGGCTCAAATCATGTAACCAATCCTGGAAGTACTTAAACTGTTTAGTTCCCGTTTCTGTCTTTAAACTTCATTCCACAAAGAATTTGAGGTATCTAAATGATACACTCATCTGAGCATTCAACAGCAGCAGAAGCAGCAGCAAGTCAAAGCTCAGTTTGGGGGCAAAGGAAATGTGAAAGACATATAATGAGTGAACAAAAGTAAAACTTGAACTGCCATCAACTCAGTTCCTCTCCTCTTAGAGACCATGCAGGACAGGGCAGAAGCACCCCTGTGGGTTTCTAGGACAATGACCCTTTTGGGGAGTTGAAATATTCATCTTACTCCTGCAGAGCAGCTGGTTTTGAACTGCAGACCTTGCCATTAGTAAGCCAGTGCAGTAACCACAACACCACAAGAACTCCTTAAGCAAAAAGGAATGTACTTTCAAAAAGACCTAGCCTATAATGTGCACAGCAGGTGCATACGTGGATAAAATGTGAGAGAAGAAAAAAGGATAAAAGCAGAGAGGAAAACAGGATCAACATAAAAACATAAGGTACTTGAAGAATTTAAAACAATCACCACAAAAAGAAACAATCCAAAAATGCACGAAAACCATGGTGGTTCCATGGTAAGAAGTTTCCCTGCCATGAGGGAGACCCAGATCCATTCCCAGCCAGGGATCCTCGTGGGCAGCCCCACTGTCAGCCATCAGAGGCCTCCCTGTTGGGTCCATAGTGAACAGGTTTTAGTGGAACTTCCAGATTTGGGTGGACTAGAAAGAGAAGTCTGCCAATCTACGGTATTTAAAAAAAAAAAAAAAGAGTCCATGAAAATCCATGGGTGATGATGATCTGATCTGCAGGCAACCATGGGTATAGTATAGAACCTGGCACTACTGCAGTCTTCTGTGCTGAGCATGGCTCCCCTGCGACTCCAGGCCAAACGTCAACAACACTAACCCTCCAACCAAACTGACTGCCACTGAGTCGATACCAACTCCTCCTGATCCTGTGGCGCAGAGAAGAACTGGCCCACACTGCCACAGACAGAGAGAGAGTTTCTGAGATTATACCTCTCCACAGGAGTGGAAAGTCCCTTCTTTCTCCCCCAGAGTGGCCTGTAGTTTCAAACTGCTAACCTGGGGGAATTACAGTCAAACCCATAACCACTGTGCACCAGGCATCATGAACAACTGCAACAGCACAATAAAAATCACTTGCTTAAGAGAAACATACTTTTGTACCCCTGTGATTGCAAGTACTGAAAGGAAATGTGTTATCAGACACCAGCGGGTCACATGGACCAGTGTTCCTTAAACATCAATCTCACTCTCAGCGGGTCACATGGACCAGTATTCCTTAAACATCAATCTCACTCTCCGTCACCTGGTAATCTGTTCTACAGATTCTGACTCAGAAGTGGAGCCTATGATTCTGAATTTCCAATACATTCCTGGGTGGTTCTGATATCATTCACCCATGGACCACATGCTGAGAATATGGAGAATACCAAGAATGTTCTTGTTAGCAGTCCATCCATAATACATCTGCGATTGTTTGTTATGGTATGTTCGTGACTCAAACTCAGAAACCAAACTCACTGCTGTAAAGTCTATTCCAATTCAGAGAAACCCAATAAGCAGAGGGCCTCATCTTTCTTCTGCAGATCAAATGGTGGTTTCGAACTACTAACCCTGTGGTTAGCAACCTTAAATGTGATACATACACCACCAGGGCTCCTCAGTATGCTCATGATGCAACATTAATTCAGCAAACACATTCTATAAAGTTGTCCCAGGAGGTGGAATTCCAGGAACATAGATCCTAAAAGCCCACTTTGGTCAAGGGTAAAATTTAAAACACCTACAGCTGAAAAAGGTTAGCAATGTATATTTTAAGCATTTGTCCTAAATGTTGGGTAAATGAATGAAGTAATAGCCTTCAAATTTATCATTTTTCTAAGAGGAAAAAAAGGATGAAGAATTCTTTACAGAGTATAACTAAATTTTTTGTCACTATTTAAATTGTAGGGCAATCCTTTGTAATGGCAAGTTATAAATATTTTCAGTAACAAATTAATCTCATTTAAAATTTGCATATTCGTATATAAATGTATATTAAATTATTTTAAGATTTATGCTTTTTAACCAAGTAGAGTTTTAAACATTGATCATTTTCAAAAGAAAAAAAGCTTTCATCTACAATATTTAAGCAATTATTCTAAACCATATGAAAATGAAGAATAAGAAAAGAAACTGTTACAAGTTAATTGTTCTTATAATGTAACTTATTTCTTTATTCAAGTAGGTTAAGGAAGAGTGAAATTAGAAAGTTAAAGAGTTCTCTTTTTAGAAAAGAAAAAAAAAACGGAGTCTTAGGGAGATTAAGCAACTTTCTCAAGGTCAAACAGCTAACACACCTCAGAGTTAAACTGTTGACATTGAGGACAATTCGTGCTCATTCCTCACAGATCAGGCTGTTTTCTTCACAGTTCCTGTCGTGTTATGAGTATTCAAATTAAGCTACCACACCCAATATTATTGTTAATAATTTTAGTGACTAAAATAAGAAAAATGGAGGGGGGGGGGGCGAGGATATTTATTCACTGAACATATATTGAGAATCAACAGTCATTGACTTGTGAGTCATGGGTAATAGTGTCAGGCTTTCATTAGACACACAGCCTAGTGACAACAGACATGTACTTATAAGATGACCTGATAACACAGCCTGTTATAAATAACACAGCCTGTTATGATAACAGTGTGTTGTGAATGCTTAAGAAATATTGTCAGAAGTAAAAGTAGATAATATTCAAAATGAGTCCTGAATGCAGGGAATACTTTGGCTGGGTGGGCCACAGAGACTAGGACTAACAGGACAAAAATGTAGGAAGCCTATTGGGAGGGATGCCACAAAAGTGCCTTGCAAATTTTTGGAATGTGGGGAGAGGCAGACGTGAAATACTGAAGAGAAATCAATGATGCACTCAGCTCTCTAACTTAAATAATAAGAATATCCCTAATATGGATATTAATCCATATGGTTATTATTCATTATAAAAATATGAGGGTTATAATATTTTAATACTTATTTTTTAAGCAATTAAAGGCATCTAATATAATCAAGATGTCCTGTGCTACAATAGTTAGGGGCTCGGGGTCAAACAGAAAGGTCTGGCTCACTTGCATCGGTGATTCCGCATGAGTGAGCTGCAGCTGACGTCTTCGGTAAATATGTGCAGCCTGGGAAACGCGGCAGAGCAGTTCAACTTTGTCCTACACAATGGCTGAGTGGGAATCGGAACTTATGTTCACTGGTTTGGTTTGGTTTGGTATGAAGGCAGCCAAGCTACCCCCAGGTGCAGCTCCTTCTCTCCGATTTGGAATGGGACATGTGGAGGACACAGCCCTGATCTTCGCTGTTGTCACTTTACTTATTGGAGACTGGCAGCTACCAGACCATTCCTTGCCTGAGGCCAACCATACGGGTGTGCAGATGTGGCTGTGTGGCAGATGCCCTTGGTTGGACATTTACATAGAACATGAACCTCACCACACCGTAATCACTCCAGGATAATTTTACACGTATCAGAATCAAGTTATCCTCCTCCACACTCAACTAATTAAAAGAAATTCTCTACATGGCTTAATTAAACATGGAGATAATGGAGATGACACAATAGAAACAAATGTAATAGATATGTAGAAAAATTTGCTTTTGCCTTCTGGACATGATTAAGCCTGATATCATGAATATTTTTCCATGAATGATAAATTATAGCTGCATATGTCCAACTGAAGACTCAGTTTATGATAGCAGCTAAAATTACAAGGTCACTTCATATCCTATGTTTAGGCATTCCACCTCTCTGGAAAGCTTAATTGTTTTCCAAAAGTTGTTTCTCAAAAGAGGCTCGTTATATGCAGAAATGGGCATTGATTTGGCCTGCATATGCTGATCCTCCCATGAGAGTTGAGGGGAAAAAATTGCACCAGCATCTTTATTTTCCAAACACATCAAATATTATTAGATTCAATTACCAGAATGGTTTGCACTGCAAAATTATTATCTGCAGTTTTTCTTGATCTATGAATTCTTATAAAAATCAGTAAATGGATTGAAACAGTTCATCTGAAAGGTGGTAGATGCAGCCTCACCAGTCCAAATAAGCCAGCTATGTTTTGTTTCCCTAAGATCTCTGAGGACTAAATTAAAAGCAGAGAGCAGAAGTGTTGACATAGCCCAAGGACATTACACTGTTGATTCAATTGGGCTAAAGCATGCTGCTTCTGGTAATCCTGGCAAGCTGTCATGGAGACAAAAGTGTTTTCCAGATCAATAGTTGTGTATCAGTTCATAAGGACTGTGTTTCAATAAAGATATCACATCTGGAACTATAGCTGCAATTGGAATCATCATCTGATTAGGCTTAAGATAATCCACAGTCATTCCCTAAAATGAATCCCCCTTTTTCAAGGGCTAAGCACGTGAACTAAATGGGGAAGTAATGAAAATGACCATCCCTGTAGAGTTTAAGTCTTTGATGGTATTATTTATATACAACTTCTCTAGGACTGCAGTTTTGTTTTGGATTCTCCATCCTGTCAGGGAATAAATGTTTCAAGCTTACATGGCCCTTGTGGTCAGACGAATTGTTATATGAATGATGTATGAAAGCTGCTGTGTAAATTGATTCCAATTACACATTAGATTTGGAGGAAGGTATAATATTGGAGTCCACAGATCCACTAAGATAATCTTTGTCTGAATCTCTGTTTGTGATCTCAAGCTTGGGATCTCATGGAGCGTCAACATTTACATGAACCTGAGAGTGAATGCACTCGCTAAACTTGTGTCCCTCATCCCAGCCCTGTGCACTTGACCAGCGTATCCCTCATTTTGACTGGTGGTTGAGGGTTATTTAGGATTCTTATCAATTAACATAAATTTATACATAATATTCAATGATCCTTAAAAGATCGGGACAATGACCTTTCCTTACTGTGGTAATTACATAATCTGGCATCAATTCGAGACTAGAGAGGATTAAGAGTAAAGAGGGGGAGTCCAGTCTGTTAATCAAGAGATAACCAATGAGCCCTTTGTGTGGATATAGCCTTCTACTGAGAATTCTGGGAACTCCAAAATGTTGCCAATGGAGGAAGGAGTCTCTCTCTCTCTCTCTCTCTCTCTCTCTCTCTCTCTCTCTCTCTCTCTCTCCTCACTCCCTGGGAGACATTGCAGTTGACAGGACACAGAACTACACTAGTGCCCTTAGATGAAGAAGCTACCTGGACCTACCTGGACCAACCAAACCACTAATGCCAAAGAAGCCACACAGAGACCTCTGTCATTGCTGAGAGGCTTACACCACCAAAGGCTTTCCAAAGCCTTGGATCCAAAGGCTTTCTACCCATTAGCCTATAATCATCCTACATTTAGCATCATTACATATGTTTTGTGAGGCTGAAGAGGACTTTATAGATTAGTATCAAACATATGGGCTAATATTGGACTTATGGGCTTGGATTGACTAGGTTGGGGTGCTTTCTTAATGTACAATTACCCTTCATATAAAATTGTCTCTTATACACATATGTATTTCTGTGGATTTGTTTTTCTAGTCTACCCAGATTAGCACACTCCATGGAAGTATCCCCAGGGCCTTTGGGGGCAAGCTGAGAGGAAGATTAATAATATTCTTGTGGAAGTGTGGCAGGATCATCCCTCCAAATGATTTGGCTTCCCATTCAATGAAGGGGTTCTAGATTGGTGAGATATCTTAGCCTGGGAACTTCATGAAAGACTATAACACTCCACTTTGGTGATTTAAGTTATAACCATCATACTTAGAGATATGTCACTTTATTTTAACTATTTGTTATGACTTAAGAGAGGAACTACTTATCAGACCATCATTTTAACTTCCACAACTTTTCAAGTGCTCACAGGCTTGCCCTATACTCTCCTATTTGGAGTCTATATCTCTCTTGTAGACTATTATCTTCCCCTTCACCTAAGTATCTTTAAGCCTAGTATTTCTCCTTCCTCTCCCTCCCATTCCTACTAATTATCAAAATCAGCTTCTTTTGTATGAAAATACTTCCTTGATTTTTCCATACAATAGCTGTCCTTCAAGGAACATAAGCAGATAATTTATAAAGAAGGCAGCCAATACACCTATAAAGAAACACCTGTAATCACTAGTCACCCCAGAAATGGTTATCAAAACAGCAATGATAGACCACCTCTTCTAGAATTGATAGCAAAGTTTCAAAGAACAGACACTTTTGTATTTTTTAAAGTTAAGCAATATTTTACTGAAATTCCCTTTTCTTTTGCTATATAAAGAGCACAGAAATTATTTACAGCCCAACTTACTCAGATCTATAAATACTCATTAGCAATTTAACCCTGCAGCTCTTAGCTTGACACTAGAAGTTAGCACTTGGATCCTGCCCCCCAGATTTCCAACACCTCAGTCAACCCAGGGAGTCCAAACTAACATCACACTCACATCTCTGGCTAATAGAGGACAATGAACACATTAGTATATTTTCCAATGCTTAAGTCAAAGCAATGTCCTGTTGGCTCTCTGTGCAACTAGAATGTGTATGAATAATCATAGTGATAATAAGATTAAGTGTGCAGGTCACATGAAGTCACTTTACTCCAAACATCATATCCTCATATGTCCCTTCCTGGGTTTCATGCCACAGAAGTTCCATCGACTTCATTAATTTTCGGTCATTGTTGCATGGCTCATGTTGAGCTGTTCACCACAACATCAGCAGTTTGAAACCAATAGCAGCTCCAGGGAAGAAAGACAGGGTTTTCTACCGTGATAAAGAATTACAGCCTCGGCAACCACTGGACAGTTCTGTCTTTTCCTACCGGGTAGCTAGAGCTCAGCATCGATTCTCTGGCAGTGGGTTTCGTTTGGCTTGGGTTACTGAGTCGAAATGCCAACTAACCACGCAAACATTCGGAACCACTTCCATCTGCACAAATTAAAACATTGAATCAGAATTTAACACTACGTTCAACAAACCAATAAATGCAGCACTATCTAGTTGTATATTTTCCTCCTTGGTTCAAAATTGTAAGTAGAAACTGGTAACGCCAGAGTCACTCTGGAATGTAAGCCATCTCATCCTGGGTCACCCTTTGTACTTGTGCCCTCAGAGGAGTCTGAGATCTGACCAAAGGGTAACACGAAAGGCAACAGAAGATAGTGAAATGACAATGAGAAAGGACACCCTTTGCATAGCATGTGCCCTGGTGAAGTAATTACAAGAAATCAAAAGGAGACAAGTGTGGTTTTATGTTTGTTTTTTATAAGACTGTCCTGGAAGTAGTGAGAAATAAGAGAATCTGTGGTTCTACCAGAAAAGCTCTTCAGTTCTCTGAGAGTGCCTTAAATTCAGGAGTTATCCTTTTCTTTCTTAAGTGCTCCAGTGAAATACTAGAAATACATTATTATCATCACAGGCAAATGTAGAAATCATTGGCTTCTTCCTAAATCTGCCTTCAGGAAATACATTACATTAATTAATCACAGGTAACCCTTCATTTTGATGTCATCATATACCACGGGGCAGGAAGATAAATCACTCCACTTAAGCCAAATGCAGAGCAAACTCCATCCCAGAATACAATCTTTGAAGGTATCACATCTGATATCATTTCTGGTTGAGGAAAAAACAAAAGTAAACAATATATTTGAAAAGAGAGCATATAATATGGAGAATCGGTTTCATGAGTTTTACCAAAAAAAAAAAAAACCCAAAAACAAAAACAACCGGAACAAAAACCTCAGTGCCATCAAGTCAATTGTGACTCACAGACTGTCTCTAGGCAAGAGCAGAACTGCTCCTGTGGGTCTCTGAGACCATAACTGTTTATGGGAATAGGAAACCCTATCTTTCTCCACTGGAGACATCGGTGGTTTCAAACGGCTGGCCTTGTGGAAGAGAGCCCCCTGTGTAATCACTACACTAGCAAAGCACGAGGGGAACACGAATACGACCCCAAGACATAACTACAATTATACAAAAGGTTATCAACTCTATGTTTCAATTATTGGGAATGGGGTGTTAGGCTTATCAGAATCTGGAACTTCTAAGCAGGGTGTGAACTCAGAACTCAGAGAAGAAGCACTGCTTACTGATATCTCTGAGGAGAGACAATGAGGCTAATTCAGGGAGGACAAAACAGTTAGCTGATCATCGCAGTCAATTTTCATTGACAGGATAAAAACTGCTGCAAGTGATATGCTTCCACATTCACCAAGCAAAAAGATACGGATAAAAATCTCACCTCTCCTGTTACCATCTAGTCTAGTCGCCTTCCAGGGGTCCCCATTGTTAGCTCCTTTCTAACAAGAAGGCTGCTAACAAAGGAGGAGGGGGGTGTGGATTCCTAGGCCAGCAGTACAAATCAGAGTAAGGAGCAGTGGCTTTAAATCCAAGAGATGATAGCTCGATAACCAGTATACATTTGAAATGAAGAAAACATCATCTATGAAAAAAAATGATGTGAGTTAGGAAGAGGTTTTCATCTCAGCCACATCTGTAACTAGATCTAAGAATTTAGAAGGTGATTTCACTCTTCTGAGCATCAGTTTTACTTGAAAAAATACTTCAAACAAAATCCCTCAAGATTTCCTCACAGGAGGTATAATGTAGATGAAAGTACTTTGAATAAGTATATAGTATGATATAATCATATGCTTGTTCCACTACTATTATCCATACTAAATGGAGCCAGAAAAATAATAGGCAAAGGAAACTCACAGATAATCTTAAAATCATCTTTCAGATGGTTTTTTGTTTGTTTGTTTGTTTCTATTCCACCAGTCTTTGTAAGGCACACAAAAACATTTTAGTAAGCCCTGCGCCTAGTCCCCTTTAAGAAAGGCAACAAGCCATCATGTGACTCCAAGACAGAAGTTAGGGGCTTAATGCGCTCTCGGGAACTTAGTGGGTTCTCCCAAAGAAGGTTCCTTTGAATGACTGACACCAAGCCACATCCTATTTACAGTCTGCCAGTCTAACCTCTCAAGCATCAAAAAAAGACCAGAGGAGCTGATGTTAAAAAAAAAACTCATTTGACCAACATACTTTTTAAAAGAAAATGTATCCTAGTAATGGTTCTTTGTTTGTTTGTCTTTTACATCAGGAATGTGCATGTGCACTTGGGAAGGATTTAAAATAAAAAATATCTCCTTTGATAATTTTATAAGTAAAGGAACCACAAGAATAAATAATGAAGACTATTGCCTTCAAGAACTTTGTCAGAAATTTAGGGTAATCCACCAAGTAGATTCAGAGGTCCACTGCAGACAAATATCATTATAACCTACTATCAATATCATTATAACCTACTACCAAATATCATTAATGATATCAATATCATTATTACCTACTACCAAATATCATTAATGATATCAATATCATTATTACCTACTACCAAATATCATTATAACCTACTATCATTATAAAATATGAATTTGACTGAATTAAACTAAGGAATCTGTCTAAAACGATGTGAGCACTCATTCATTCTGAGAACAAATATTTACCACCTTTGTTTCATAGGTTCTAAAGCTGTGCAATATGTGGAAGAACTCAGATGTCAACATAGATGATTACAGCACAAATAAATGGCCAAATGCAGTAAGAACAATTAACTACTCTTACCTGATATCTCTAATAAAAGATTCCCAAATCAGACATTTAAATGAAGGCTCAACAACCCAAGTCAATTTTGCTATTGAGACAGTTGTGAAAGGGCAGCAAATAAAAAGGCAGCTGCATGGCAAAGACAGAGAACCATGAAAGGCAGCAGCATATTAGGGAGACAATAAGAAGTCCTGTACTACTGCAATTTAGGATGCAAGAGTCGGACTAGAAAGGACCCTGGGGAAGAAATCAGGGCCAATGAATGAAGGGATTTGTTCCAATGCTAAGGCATTTGCACTCGATTTTGGAAGAAGCAGTGTTCCAGGACATCTGGAAAAAGGAAGTGAAATTATTGGACTTACTAATTCTATCATGATAGTTTGATAGTTGAGAATTTGCATTTCATTGGAAAGAAAACAGAACCAAGGGGAAGTATTGCAATTGTCCATGTGTCCATGGGCAATTAGAACTGAAATGCTAAAGTTGTGATAAGTGCATTAAAAGAAGAATCTAATCTGGAGATACGGCATTTAGACAGTTAATCGAATAGACATATGAATAAAAAGGAAGAAAATTTTCTTGAGATTGGAAGATGAAGAACTGGAAGAGGTAGAAAAGCAGCAAGGATTTTTAAAATTGATGTACAGTCACTTGTTGCTTCACATCCAGGATATTTTCTGTGAAATAGACATGTGACAGGCAGTCACTGGATTAAGGAGGAGTTCTGTGCCCACATCTTTCTTCAAGTTGAAATTATGTATATGTCAAAGTATTTAGGTACAGTTCATCTCTAGCTTCAGTTAGCCAAATGCTTGCCTTGTATATAGTGTTCAATCGTTTTAATTAATGTGAACAATACTTTTTGAAACATGACATGAAATAATTTGAACACTGTGTACTCTATTGTAGCGTGGTTCTTACTTATCTTCAACATCTCATCTGTCCATGCCATAACACTTCCTTCATATCTTATTCGTCCATGTCATAACATTTCCTTCATACCTGACATAGGCCCCTCTCGCATTTTCATTTGTCTTGCAACTTTCACTGGACCTGGCCTTTCAACTGCTTTAAGAATTTGTCCTGTTTTAGAAGACTCCCATGAATATTGAGCATGACATGCCCAAAGCATAAACAATTCACTGACTTTCTACCTTTGCGATGCTTGGTAACTTTGTGTTTCACCTTCATACCACTACTTCCCTGTTGCCCCTTGCTGCTGCTCTCACTGGGACTAGCTCTGCTGCATTTGGGAACCAAGAAGCATTCCATCACTATATTGTAGAAAGAAAATTAAAATAATAACACCACACCACTATGAGATGCGTAGCATGCAAGACAGGATGCTGCCACCTACTTAACAAAATGTACACTTTAATACTGTAAACTTTTTAGATACAAAGTACAGTCCATGTGCATATGTAACCCAGTCATCTAGGTGTTTGCTATGACTATCAACACACACATATAGTAATAGGTCATAGAATGCTTTGAAGTGAAATGACTTGGTTTGGCTCTTCTAGCTGTACTCTTAGTAATTCCCAATAAATGGCTGGTAAACATGCAAATAAGGTGTGAAATTGAATAAACACATCCTGAGTAATTAAAAAAATAAGGTATAGAAGAACTTAACTTAGGAATTAGTCAGTTTTACAATTTCCCTGGGCATAAGAATAAACCATCTTGGGCTGAGACCCAGTGGCGTAGTGGTTGTGCGGCCCTCTGGGATAGAGGTTTGATTCCAGCTCCACGGAGCAAAGGCTGGGCCTCCTACTCCTACCACCTGAGGGCAGTGATGCCCCCCCCCAAAAAAAAGAATAAACCATCTCAGAACCCAGAACAGAGAACTACAAAACCATCAAGAAAGAAGAATTGTACAAGTGAATAATTCAGGTACTGTGATATGGCCTGCATCGTCCAGGTATCCCTCTTCCAGCAGGGCTTTAAAAATTAGTGCCAGAGGCTATTGAAAGACAATGTTAATGGGAGATGACCCCAGAGGATGGCCAATAAGACTTTATCATAAAGTAACAAGGAGGTTTTGAAAGGGAGCCAAAGGCAGACTAAAACGACAATGATGACAATATAAATCCAGGAATGGGTTTTAATCCTAGATTCAACTTCAGAACAATTTGTTCTTATATCATGGCCCTGTTCAGTACTCACCCTCAGGATGGGAACACAGAAGATATGGGTGCTACAGCAAAATGTGGTGAAGAAATTAGATGGTGCCCAGTAATTACATACAATAACATCTGGGGTTTTAAAGGCTCATCTCCAAACAAGCAGATCTCTAAGTGAGATGCTAACTAAGTCCACATGGAAGAAGCACACCATCATCAATCATCAAAGCATTGTAAATCATATAATGCAAAGTTGAAGGGGGCCATAGTATCAGAATCTACATTGTGAGATTCCTGTCAGCAGAAGGCTATGGATGACAGGGGAAGTCCCAAGATACATTTATGGGAACTACATAGGAAATAGATTTCTGGTGATTTCCCTCTAACCATAAGTGAGGGAGGGGAGGAAAGTGATTACTAAACAGAGTGCATTGAAAAGATAGCTAAAGAAGATCAAAAGGATAAGCCAGACTTGAGCAGTTAAAATGCTGTCAGTTGATTCCTTCTCTGGTGCATGTTAGACCTGATCTGTCCTTCAATATTTTCTGTAATTTTTGTTTGTTTGTTCATATTGAGTTTTATGAACATATCTCAGATATGCCATATCTTTGGTGGCCACTGTCTTGAATTTGTGTTATGTGTTTTTCTGCTTTTCAGTATTTGAAACACAGGATTGATGAACCTATAGGGATAGCAAGTAGAATAAGAGTATCTGAGGGCATTCAGTGGTGGGGTAGGGAAAGGGAAGATGAAAGGGAGCTGATGTCAAGTGCAGGAAAGTAAAGAATGCTTTTCAAATGACTGTGGTAGCAATTGTGCAATACTGCTTGATGTGATTGAACTGTGGAATGGTATGTGTAAATTCTCCATTTAAAAGAAAATAAAAAGAAAGACAAATCACAAGTGGAGTAAAAGTAAGAACCATGCCTGACATGGTGGAGGTAGCAGAAGCATAAGACGCTGCAGCATTGAGACCCTGAGACAAAGCAAGCTGATGAGACCAAAAAGTAAGCTTCTTAGTCCACAAAATAACTCTGAGCCTTATAGCAGGAGGCTGCAGAGGACCTCTGTGAAGTATTCAAAGTCAAAGGCATTACTTTGAGAAGGGGCCCTAAACCATATTTCCAGTCACCTCAAGTGCATGTATATTCAATCAGGAAGATAGAAGAAAATTTGATGCCTCTGAATTATGGTGTAGGTGAAGAATATTGGCAGTACCATGGCCTGTTAAAAGGCCAACAAATGTGTCTTGGAAGGAGAACAGTGAGCATGCTCCTTAGAGACAAGGATGGCCAGATTTTATCTCAGATATTTTGGACATGTTTTCAGGAGGGACCAGTCTCTGGAGAAGGACATCATGTTTGGTAAAGTGGAGGGCCAACAAAAAGTAAAACCTTCAACAAGATTGATGGACACAATGGCTGTGTCGAGGTGTGCAAGTCTAAGACTAGTTGTGAGGATGGCACGGGAGGGGGCACTGTTTCCTCCTGCACCTGCCATCCCGGGCATCACCTGCCTCTACCCTGGCATGCTGCCATCTGATGGAAGGAAGACTGATGCATTTAGATTCTGGGGCTGGGGAACCATAGCCAACGAGCCAGGGAATAATGAACCAACAAACATCTGTCTGAGAAGAAGCACAGCCAGAATGTTCCCTAGAAGCCAGGATGGTGCTTCCTCTACTTTAGAAATGGTATCAGGAGAGACCATTCCCTGGGAAAGGACATCAGACTTGGTAAAGTAAAGGGACATTAAAAAAAGAATATGGGTTAACAGGGGACTGCAAAAACGCCCTCAAACATCAGCACAATGATGAGGATGACCTAGGACTGGGTGATGGTCCCTCCTGCCGTGAATAGGAGCATTATGGACCGGAACTGGATGACCCCACTGCACAAGTATGTGGCCGACAGCACAGTGAAAGACCCAGGAGATACACATTTTGAATGTGAGAAGATGTGTTCATTTTAAACCTTTCTCTGACGGGAATTTCTGGACCGCACATTAACTGTATGGGACTACAGACACGTGAGGTTGGATACTATGTGGCTTGACTGGAGTAGTGAATAGCGGGTCAACAGCCATTTTCTGCAGAGCACTACATCACATAGTCTATATGGAGATTTGTGAACCACATAGCTTACACTACAATTACTAAGTTCTGCTATTAAACCACCCAAACAAGCAAACAAACATATGCACTTTTGTGTTGGCCTGGGTTGACGAGAGAAACAAATTCATAGACGTTTACATGTGTATAAGAAAGAGCCGGCTAAGTGCTAATGGCATAGTGGTTGTGTGCAGGACTGCGGCCCACAGGGTTGGCAACTCAGATCCTGCAGCAGCTCTCCAGGAGCAAGGCTGGGCTTCCTACTCCACCAGGGCAGTGATGCCAAAAAAGAGAGAGAAAAAGAAAGAGCCTTATATATCAGAGCGATTGAGTACTGAAAAAAAAAATGCCAGTCAATACTCACACAACACATGCAATGGCTCAGAGTGCAGGAAGATCACAGGAGAGTGGGTGGAAAGTCTTGTGGATATGGTGGGGGAGGGGGGGAAGCATGTCGATGCTGGCAGGGGTCTCAACATGACTGCTCCAAGCTCTAGCACAGCTCCATGTGTCTTGTTAGAAGAAATGCCATCCAGGGAGCGAGTGTGTGTCCCACCTCAAGGGAGCTATTTATCTCCATGGTGCCATAAATGATGTCCTCAAGCTGCAACCTGATTGACAGGCTAGCCTCCACTCCTTCATTCTTCAGTCTTAAATTTATTATCACAAATATGTAAACAAATACATGTGATGGTGAATTTCACATAATTTCCACATTACAAAATATTATTCTTATTTTCATTTTTTCAACCACCTGTAAACAAAGCAGGGAGCAAATCAGATTTGTACCACAGATGCTAATTTTCCAACAGGCACAGAAGAGAAGAAAATAGGAGAAAGAAGAGGGTTCGGGTTTTTCAAGGTAAAGTAAGTAAGTCACTTTGGGCCATTCAGGTGAAACTGTGTGGAAGGCATTTCTCCAGAGCAGGATCTTATATAAAAAAGCTGGTCCCAAGTGCTATTGAAACACTCTTGTTCAAAAAAAGGAAGGAAGGAAGGAAGGAAGGAAGGAAGGAAGGAAGGAAGGAAGGAAGGAAGGAAGGGAGGGAGGAAGGGAGGAAGATAATGATCCTGAAGAACCAAAACTGGGAGATGAGGCAAAAACAACAGAGAGCGGAACAACCATGCTGAAGCTTAATGCTAATTCTAAACTACCTTTTAATCTAAGATAAAGAAATACATGAAAATGTATATTATCAAGCCCAGACACTTATCTCTATAATAGGCAGTTAGAAGTCAAGGCCATGGAGGTAAAGCATTTATGACAGAACTTGTAAAAGTAATGAGAGATGATAGAGTAGAGGAGCAGTCCAGGAAGCAAATAATGTTTCATCTTTTATGGGTGAGAGATAGAAATGGAGCCTGATTTAATATTAGAAAAGGAACTTCATTTGTTACCTGTCAAATGCTGATGCAAAAGATAAATAGAAGTAATAGAAGACTCCTTCTTAGGCAATATGTAACACAACTCCACAACATTGTGATTGTTAAATAGCATTCAAACTACTCATCAATGATCCTGAGAAGGAATATTTTACAATTTAATTTGGGAAAGAAAGGATGATAGCTTCTTAGGAGACTCACTGGAGAGATCTCTCACCATGGGCTGTGCTGCCTTGCCTTCCCGAGGCAGAGTAATGGAATATAAATTTATCTTCAGGTTTACCCATCTATTTGGTTGAGGAACAGTATCTGTGGTTCACATTGGATTTTTAACAGATGAAATATTTCCTAAACTGAGTCATTTGATTCTGTGCAGATAGGAACCACAGGCAGTCTAATTAATTTCTTCTCTATCTTCAAGGCAGTAAGTGGATCTTTCTTTTTCTGTCCATAAGACAAAGCCAGACACAAATCACCATGAAGAGCAAGGTGCAACATGGAGATTAAGAAATCTCCTATGATGCTGTGGAACCAAACCATTCATTGCCTTCCAGTGGAAGTGAAATGTTACAATCAATCTTTCAATGTCATGGCAAAACCGAAGGCAATGTGATCCAAGCAGAAGGGGCCAGGTTTAGTGTTTTAAATTCTATGTCTCACATTAATGAAAAGCCTAACAAAATATACTTTGATGTAATAACAAAATTTTGTTGATATTCCCTCACAACTTCTATTCTTAACTGTTGCAAATTCTTACAATGTTACACATTAAAATGCTTTGGAGATAGTCACTAGAACTATGGCTCACAAAACTGTCATATCTATTCAAAACTACTTTTGTATGAGAATTACTGCCAAGTTAATTCCTTCTCAGCTATTCTCCTACAGAATAATAATATTGTTGGTACTTGACAAGATAAAACATTGTCACTTAAAAGAACATTTCACTAGTTGAATGTCTGCAGAGGGAAAATTAAAGATAAAAACAGGGCAGCTTTTCTAGTAAACAATTACTAATATTAAAATTTTAACAAAAACATGTATACTTTTTATTTGTAGTAATAATAACAAAGCATTTACATAACCAGATACTAGGGAAGTTTACAATGAGAATGATAATTATAAACAGACAATAGACATGTATTCAAATTTAAATTAGAAGTCATGACAAAGCTTTTCTACAGCA
Organism: Nesogale talazaci; assembly: GCA_004026705.1. NCBI lineage: Eukaryota > Metazoa > Chordata > Mammalia > Afrosoricida > Tenrecidae > Nesogale > Nesogale talazaci. The sequence goes on along the minus strand of PVJH01000032.1, from coordinate 83,713 downwards.
CATGCCAACAACTCTACATTTTTTTAAATTCTCAATCAGAATTAATTCTTCATAAAGTATTGTTGTGCACCATTAAGTCAATTTCAAATCACAGCCATTCTGTTGGACTGAGTAGACCTGCCCTGATGGGTTTCCTAGACTCAAATCATTAAGAATACAGTACATTGTTAGTTATATTTTTCCATCAGAGCCATGAGGTAAGTGTGAACCTGCAGAGTAGCAAACAAGCATTTAACCACTGAGCTTCCAGAACTCATTTTTTATTGTAATGAATCAATTACCTGTTTTTACCCTCAACATTTGTTTTTTATCAATGTTATTTGAACTCATAGCTTTCTTTTATTACCACTAGAGATATGACTTTCAAATACTTCCACCTGGCTATTTGAAAGTGTATAGGTACATATATATTTAAAAATCAAAGTAGTAAAATGTTACTTTGAAGACTCAGGTATGCCTGACCAAAGTCAAGATATTTCAATCACCCTAGAGGCACACAAAAGCTGAATAATGAATAAAGAACACCAAAAAATAATTGATTCCTATGAATTATGATGATATGGAAAAATATTAAATGGATTGCATGAAGAAGAATCAAATCTGTCTTTGAAGACTATATCCAGAACTCTTCTTAGACAGAAGTACAAATGTCTCACATATGTTGGATATGTTATCAGGAGGTACCAGTTCCAGAAGGAGTTTTTGCTTGATAGAGATTCAGACAATAAGAAGACACTCAACCAAATAAATTGATACAGTTACTGCAGCAATCGTCTGAAACAGCAATGGTTATGAAGAAAGAGAGTGCATGACTAGCTAGTCTTCTGTTCTGCTGTACAGAGTCACGTTGAGTAGGAACCAATAAGATATAACTTAATTCAGTCAAGAATTTATTCAAGATACTCTGCTAAAATACATAGATTTCTAAAATAAGTCTTTACATTAACTGGTATGATATAATGACCTTCAGAGACAGTCTGAATTGGATTCAAAACCAACATCTTCAAATGATTAACCTTGTAACTGTGGGAAAATTGCCTTAGTCATCGATAGTAACCTAACCTCTCCAGCTTCCCATCCTTACAAAAACCAGTCATTCTGAACTTATCATGGTTGTCTTTATGTCTTTGTATACCAATGATTTACTACTCTGAAGTTAAATTCATAGATGCAACCATATGCACTTTCAAAATCCCTATGAGAGTAAGTTAAAAAAAAACACATTGCTACAAACTTGTGATGACCATAATTAGACAAAAATATCAAAAGGTGAAGCTGTTGTTCCCCCACATGTCCTCGGTCTACACACTTCTGAAGGCAGCGCTTCTCTAACACTCTCGAAGAAGAAGTCAGGACTTTTTAACACCAGATGAAAATGGAAATTCTGGCAGCCGGAGGGGATTCAGGTCATGTTTCTTTTCACTGTTCCTTGAGTCTGAGAAACACAGATAAGTCTGAAAGAGCAAGATCGGGGGTTTGCAATGGATGGGTTGAGGTTTCCCAACAAAACTCTCCACAAACCGTCTCTAACTATCTTAAAAACTATGAGCGAGGTTGTGTCGGAAACACAATGGACACAGTTTCCTACATAGAATATAATTCAAAGTCTTGGCACTATTGAACACAAGGACTGTGAAAATCTTATTTCCTTACCTCATCATTAAACGTTCTTCCCTTTTATAAAACTGGCCCTCTTATTGGTTAAGTCGTGAATCAACCCCTTTGCCCCCTTTGGCCCTTTGCTCAATCTTTGAATGTATGACTGATGAGGTATGACATACCGTATGCTTGCTTGACTTCTATCATTCTGGTGTGTCCTTTTAAATGTCACATTTCCAACAAGGTCTTACCCAACATATCACGTGTGAAAGAGTTACCAACCTATTCATTTTCATCATATCTTACTTAATCCACTGTAGAATATATAATTATGTGATATTTTCTTGATTATATATTTTTTAATTATTGTCCATTCTTTCCCCATGCTGTTAGGTTAATGAGAGAAAGACCTTCGTTGAAATTAGTAAAGAGCCTTTGGCCACTACCTGAATAGTCAATATTTAAATTCTATGTTGAATAAATTCTTCTTAAATGAATGGATAAGTTTTAGCACCTCCTTAAACAAAAAAATTTTGGCGTAGTAATTTTCAAACCAAAGAAAGCTTTGCTCACAGTTTGCTGATAGCTGTAATTAAAATTATAGAAAATATGGCGTGCTTCCATTAAAAATCTTATGGAGTAATAACTTATTAATCAGTATGCATATATTGAAATAAACAAAAAGATATGAACTAAAATACATGCCATGCATAAGTTATAACATAAAATGCAACTTCTGTGAAGCCTCATACTTATAACAGTTGTTGTAACATTATTATTCCAGACACCCAGATAAAAGGTTATAGTCATTTCAGCTTTAATGAACATATTTATATAATATCAGAATTAAGAAGCAAAAAAAATGGCTCCATAAATAGTAATGGGGCCCCAGAGTTGAGAATTAATCTGATATTTCATATTCTAATAAAAAATACCACTGGAGAGGTAAGCAAGATTTCTTCATTCTTTATTATCAATGTTCTGAATCTTAACATTCATGAGGTTTGGGTTTGTTTTGCTTTGTTTTGCCTTATAAAAATGCTTTGGAATGAATTATATTACAATGCATTAAAAAAAAAACACCTTGGGTGTCTCTGTGAGTTACAGTAAATATTAAGTATGACCCCCAATGCCAAGCGTATTAGAAGTCACGCTAGATGGTCAGGCCAAGAAATACCCAAAATTCCTCAACAAGGAAAGTCAAAGTGCTCTCATATCTACCCCACCACAAGGTAACTATGAGATGAGTTATAAAAGTTTAATCTTGGGCTGAGCCCCGGTGGCGTGGTGGTTGAGTGCGGGACTGGCTTGGCGGTTCAAATCCAGCAGCAGCAAAGCTGGATAGCTCCCACAACCACCAGAGGGCAGTGATGGTCCCCTACCCCCCCCCCCAAAAAAAAAGTTAAATCTGATGATGACAATCTGGTATGTAAAATATTAAGCGATGTTGAATAAATGTTTATGTCAGGAAAAAAATGTGATTTCTCTTAAAGTAATGATGACATGTAGGAGGAAATAATAATAATTAATAAAAACAATTCTAGTAAACATGGTCTGGCAGTGAAAGCTAGTTCGATCACAACTGTGTGAATTTGATCATGTACATGAGCTCACTTTCATCATCTGATATATGGGAATAATAATGCCTAATGACTAAGGGAGTTAGAAGAATTATATAAGCCAGTATAAATAAAAGACTTAGTACCCAACAGGTTCATAAATTACAGCCATCATGGTTACTGCATAATATACACAGCATTATAAATATAAAAGGTATCCTTTACTTTAATTTTGTATCTAATGTAGAAGAGCATACAGTCTAATATTAACAATGAATATTTCATGTTTTTTCTAAAAATAACTAGTTTAATAAAAGTTGATACTATATTTCTGCCAGATACACAAAATTATTCTCAGTGCTTTAAAGTTTCAACTAAATCACACAATATTTTAAAAGCTAAAATATATTTATATAAAGATTTTTAACAGACTTGATGAAGCTAAATAATCCCAGATTCTCCTCTGATATTCTCATTTATAACTTAACAGTTTTTAATGTATCTTCTAATTTTCTTCAACTTTTTTCATATGCATGCCTACACGAAGTTAGAACTGATTGAAGACTGAGATTATTTCATGTGACTGCTTCATACAAATTTCTAGTTACATCTCAGAGAAGGGATAGTATAAGACAGAAGATGAAATATGGTTTTTTTAGAGGTTTAACTTTTGTTAAACATTATAAATTCCTCAGCTCTTTTCCTAGTATAGTCTTTTTTAAAAATCAACTGAATTGAGAATCAAATATCTCCCAATGAAGAAAACAGGTAAGCACAACCTGTTTAACCAGAAATGAAGTATGGAAGCTTTGAAGTTGTTCAGTTTCTCCAGTATGCTAGGATAACATTTAGATTACACTTTGAACGGGTTTTTCTCTTCCATTGGGCACATGAAGAAGAAACCCACTGGCATTGTCATCTCACTGCTTCCTCCAGCCTCTCCTGCTAGACCTTTTGGGGGGACATAGAAAGTCCATTTGGCCCAAAGTCAGCATAAATCATATGGAAGTCATGGGACCACGCCAAGGTTGACTCACATGGACAGATTAGCACATGAACCCTCCCAACAACCCTGACCCTGTGTCTGGAGAAAAGAGAGCTCAAGAATGCTTTTCAAGGCTATGCAACACTCCGCTTGTGGAAATGATTCAAAGAACTTCCTCTGATTCGGTGAGACATGCTTCAGGACAGAGCAGCTTATCAGGAAGTCCCCTGTGAGTCAGGGCTTGTTGTTGGACACATTTGGGATTTTGTAAGACATTTCTTTTTCAGACAAGGTTGTCACTGCTTTTGTTAGATTTTGTCCAATCAATTCCAAGTCGTAGCCACCTCATGTGCACGAGAAGGAAACCTCGCCTGAGTCTGTAATCCCCCCACAGTTAGGGTCTGGCTTGAGCCCCCTGTTGCAGCCGCTGTGTCAGTTCATCTCGTTGTAAGTCTCCTTCTTTTGTCCCTCTGCTTTATCAAGCTGGGTGTTCTTTGCCAGCACTGGCTTCTGCTTATGCGCCCAAGGTCTCACGGCCCTTCAAGCTAAGAAGCATTCTGGCTGTACCTCTTCCAAGGCAGCTCTGTTGATAATAGCTATTTTGCATGTCATTCTTAAGTGAACTGTTCTTCACAGAGCAATGAATAGTCTAAAGACACATCGCTCCAATTAAATATGATTAACAGAAACCATTATTTTGGTGACCATAGGGTCTATTAGCAAAATTAGCATATTTTAAGAAGGAAAGGCATATATATAAATAATTGTCAAACTGAGAGGAAGAAATCATTCAATTCTCTTGGGTGAGAAGAAAAGTGTGCTAAAGTAAGCATATATTTTAATCAAATTCAAAGATTCAAATGTGGGAGGAAACTTTCTTTTTTTATAATATCATGGTAATGAGAGGTAAGAGTTAAAAGAATATAGTATCTATTGATTACCAGCCAAACTTTAAACAATATCACAACAATAATATATACAGTACTGGTGATATATTGGACAACAATCCGTTGTTGTGTCAGTGCTAGAGAAGACAACCAAAGTCCAATTTTAAGTCTCCTGGCAAAGACATTGATATAAAATGAGGTGGGGGGAGATAAGTCTTACAGTAGACACTGCACCACCCAATGAATGTCTTTCCCAACAGCACTAAGATTTCAGCGTGGCATCTCCATTTCACAAGTGAGTAAACTGAGACTCAGAGACTGGGTTCGGTCCAAGGGTACACATGTAATTTAGATTTCTGTTTCAGACTCAAGCCAATCCTCTTACTATCAAAATCTTGAAAAGTTAGTGAGTAACTTTCTTCTGTTTTTCTCTGGGATGAATGGTGGAAAACACTCCCTGAGACCCCTTTTACCTCCTGGTTTGGATGTTAGTTCCAACCATCCTGGTTGGATGTTCAGGATCCATTTGCACTGTACACTTCCCCTCACTGCCCTCTTCCGTGCCCCTTTTTCCCCTATAGCTCAGAGCTCCTTCTAAATATTTGATCAAGAAGTCAATCCTGGGCCTGTCAGAAACCTCTGTTCGGTCGTCGAGAGCTTCCCAAATTCCTCCCAAGGATCATCTGCAGGCTGCAGATGAGGGTGATTTGTTCAAATCGCCTTCCACGTTCTTGTCAAATCCATTCAGCATGGGTCATTTCATCCCTCAATTCAACTGATCCACAGCATTCCTTCCTGCAAAGACTTGCCCTTCTTTCAACTTGGCTGGAGAAGTTAGCATCACACTTTTCTAAACAGCATGAAAATCTATAAAGTGCATTGCATACACAAATGATGCAGAGAGTTTGGCTAACACAACATGTTCAGTAAAATATAAGCAAACTGGAAGTAAATGGGTGAAATTTTCCACAGAAATATATGAAAAAATTGAGTTGGTGCTATTCTATATGGCAGGTAAGAAAAAAAACTAATAAGGGAAAAAGTAGCGTTTTCAAAAGAATATATAAACCTCTCTTGAGCTCTTTCTGGGGATTTATTTTCCCGATTAATAAGAAATAATCCTAGTCATTGACCACATGATCAATTTTACTCATATAATTGATTATTCTATTTATAGAGTGTAGGCTGTAAAGTCAAGCTGTTCAACAAGGCAAGCTCTGACTTTACCCCTTCCCTCCATACCTGCCACCCCACCCTAGGATTCCCTACCATTCCCCCTGGGCATCCAGCTTCCACTCCTCTTCCCTGTATGTAGTTCTACATTCAATAGCCAGAGAGAACTTTTATGTCTATTTATCAGATCATGTCACATCTCTGTGGGAAGCCTTTCTCATGAGATTTAAAATAAAATCTAAAGCTCATTCTTGGCTTACCCAGAGATTCTCATAGGTCTTTGCAACCATCTTACACTGCTCTCTCCCTTTCTATTCCTGCCTTCCTAACCCTCCTGTGTCTGGAATGACCTGAGCTGGTGCTGACACCTGAATTCCTGTACTACCTATTCCTACTGAACAGAACACTGGCCCCCAGGATGTCACTTTCTGTGACTCCTTGTTATTTCAGACTTCATATAAAAAGCCACCCGTTCTCTATGTCCTTTTAAACCTAGAGTAAGAACAGCCTGTTATTCTCTATCTGTGATCAGCACTGTGATCAGGCATTGGGGATGGGGAGTCATTGCTCCCTGGCTATTTCCTTTTTTCAAATGGAAACTGCACCAGATTAGAGTGTGTGTACATCTTGCTCACCACAGCATCTCACACACTCAGAAGAATATCTGGTGCTTAATAGAACCCAGGAAATATGGAGTAAAGAAAATTTAAAATTAGACAAACAATTCATGTTTTCTTTTATATTTATGATGAAGTAGTTCTATCGCAAATTCTTATTTCCAATTTTTTTAAAGTATAAATGATGGCAAAAATATTCTTGATTACATTACACCTGAGCTTCCAAAGGCATGTATAGCAATGTAAAAGTATTACTTCTGACTTTTGTGGGGTGATCTCAGCAAGGTGATGGCAAAACTCCCTGGGAAGTTGGTGAGTATTTCCCCTTTACAAATTAAATCCCATCTTCCAGGAGTGTGGAAAAAGCACTAGGGCTGAGTGAGCCATATGTCACCTCGAACAATAAGAGTCACAGTCAAGTAGCTCTCTCACTTGTTAACTAAAGGAAAGTCTCCTAGGACAGGAGTAAGGCATTCCTTGAGGAGACCTTCTTCAAAGAAATTAATGTCAAAGGAGCAGTGTGAGATACTGTTCCCAGAGTGACTCATCCTGCTGGAAAAAGGTGAGGCTCTCAAGAAAGTCAGCAAACCTGGATCAGGACAGCAGGTGCCATGCTGCTCATGCCGTCAGGTAGCCTCAAGGGAAAGAAGCAAATCTTTAGTGACTGGACCATCACAAACAGAGCAATGCAACCATTAACAGAAAAGCATTTGGCTGTGTGGATCACTATAATTTGTGGACAGCACTGAGAAGAAAAGAAATTCCAGATGGCATCAGTGTGCTCACGTGGAACCCGCATGTGGGCCAAGAGGCAGTCATTCAAAGAGAACAAGGGAATTCTGTTGGGTTTAAAATCGGGAGACGTGCGCTCCACGGTTGTAGCCTTGCATCACATTGATTCAATGTTCCTGTTGAGCAAATCATCTGGGAAGCTGGACTATCTGAAGAAGAATGCAGCTTCAGGATAGGAGGAAGGCTTACTGACAACCTGCAATATGCAGATGAAACAACCTTGCTTGCTGAAAATGAAGAGGGCTTGAAGCATTTGCTGATAAAGGTGAACGGCTGGTAAAGATCAACCTCCATTGGAGATTATAACTCAATTTAAAGAAAATCTGGATGCTCAAAACTGAACCAAAATCCATGCCATAGCCTTTTTTATTGCCTCAGGTGCATGTGAAATCTGAGTAATATATAAGAAAACGGAAGAATCCATGCCTGTGAATGATGGTGTTGGTGAAGGACATTGACAGGACCATGCATTGCCAGAACAACAAACAAGTCTATCTTACAGGAAGTACAACCAGAATGCTCCTCAGAAGGGAGGATGCTGAGACTTGGTGGCATGCACTTTGAACACGTTATCAGAAGAAACCAATCCCTGGAGAAGGACACCGGGTTTGATAAAGTAGAAGGCCAGGGAAGAAGAGGGTGACCCAGAGAGAGATGGATTAAGGCTGTAAGGATGGGCCCCAAAATTGTGAGGATAACGCAGTGTTGTGTTCCGTTGGACATGGCCTCAGAATGTGTCAAATCCAAATGGATGGCACCTGAAAGCAACAGTGAAATAAAAACTTGGATTGTTGGTAACCAGAAATTATCCGAATTATTTATTCTCTGTGATAAAATTCCCAACAATGACATACAAAAGAGAGAAATCACTTATGAGCGATTCTCGCAATTAGGTTTTCCTCTGTCCCAAATTTACTTCTTTGCTTTTGATCATATTCACATTTCTTAACTTGAATGCAATTATTCTATAGGCTTACATGTACCTATGAGTACATCGAGTATACTGGTGGTACAGTAGGCTAAGAATTGGGGAGCTAATAGCAAGGTTGGTGGTTCAAACTCATGAGCCACTTCTGACAAGAACATTGATGCTGTCTACTCTCAGAAAGACTGACCACCCGATGGAGTGTACTCCTCTGTCGTTTAGAGTAGTGTTACATTGGCATCAATCGTTGAGTTTGGTTTGTGGCTTGCCTTGCCTCAAACACCAATGGCACAGTGGTTAAAGTTTCACTTGCTAACAAAGAGGTTTTTAGTTCAGATCTACCAGCTGGTCCTTGAGAGAAAAATGAGACAATCTGCTTGCCTACAGCTTAGGCCTTAGAAAATATGGAACAGTTCTCCTTTGTCCTACCGGGCCTCTCTGAGTCAGAATACAGTCAATGGCAGTGGGTAGTAGGAGTTCAGCAGATGCTGGAAGGTGTGCTGCACTGCTCAGTTCTCTGTATTCATAAGCAGTCTTCCATTTCTTGTCTTGGGTTATATAAAATGACATTGCAAATCATTCCTGTTCAATAACCAATATTTACAGAGACTAACCATATTAATTACAGGTGTCTTCGAAAACAAGGCAACTACCATAAGCTGACCTGAACATCAGCTGAGGTGCCTAATTTTCATCACAAAAACGGCATTAAAAATGTGCTGAAAAACTTCGGGTTATCCTCGAGTATATATAGTAAATGAAGTAACTGGTTTTTAAGATATAAAAAGATAGACAAGACATGGACAGAGAAGAATAAATCGCCCTCTAAATTCCTCTTTGCACAGTGCACACATGCCTTTTATTGAGTAATAATAGACCGTCCTTTTCCTCTACTGCCCTCGGTGTTCAAATGAGATTTCTAAGCAGGAGGAGACTACTAAACAACATAATCAGGCCTTAGGTTTAAAGAAAATCTAAATCCTTAGCCCTGTTCTGGTAGATTTTAGCAAGAGACTCCGTAATAATTACCAACTTTGAAAAGCCTGCCACTGGGGGATGAGTCTAGATTGCTGTATTAAAATAATCCAATCTTCTTTCTCAAAATACCCACATTACTATATTACAAAGAGAAGGAATCAGAAAAATGGTAAAATAGCAGTGAAGGAAATTCACACTCACATGTTTATTATGCTCTGCTAATAATGGTGACAGCAAGCAGTGATTTCCCTGGGACAGTTCTGTTTTGTGTCTGTCTGCTGTCTGAGGATAATTATGAATAATAATATATCTTTTCATTCTCAAGTGTTGCCATTTACATAATAAATTATAGGGTCAACCAGAATGTTAGGGAGCAAAAAAATATGCTTGTGATAGATCAACTCATAATTATTTTCTCTTTTTAGTCTACCCAGCTCTTTTTTTCTCCTGAGTGAACTTAACCAATCACAGGCATTAGCAGGGAGTAGGAAGAAGAGTGAAGTCATAGCAGGGCATGTAATTTCTGGTCTCACTTGCTTGGTGATGGGTTAACGCCATCACTCTACCAAAGGCCAAGGTTCCAAATGACCTTTTCTGAGAATCATGGCATGTGACCCCTTGCTCTTTCATATGAGGCAAAGTAAAGTTTCCTCACTGTTGCTAGTCCCAAGGGATTCCTAATACCTTGAAGGTTCCCGCTAACCTTATCTATACCTTAATAAAATAGCTTCTGCCCTCCATTTACCAATTGAGTGTACTCAGCTTCATGTGAGAAGTGGTAAAATGTGTCATTTCACTTAGGAGAGGAACAGAAGCAATAACTACACATTTCAGTATTTTACACAAATTTTTCTATGCTGCTATAGCAATAACTTTTCACTTACCCTCCTATATATGTGGATCCCCATACAGAATATGGGGCACAGTGGCTATGCATAGGGCTGCAGTCTGCATAGCTAGCAATTAAAAACCACCAGTAGATCTGTGGGAGAAAGCAGGGGATTTCTACTCCAGTAAGAGCTGCAGTCTCAGAGCCCCCTGGAGGCTCACCATGAGTCAGCGTCGACTCAAGGCAGTGAGAGTCACATCTGTGTGTAGTGCAGTAGAACTCTACAAAAGACTTACTTACTTAATGGGGAAAAAAGACTAAGCTTTCTTGTGAAGAATTAAGTTAGAAGATGTGCTTTATGTTTTCAGGGAAAACATGAATTCAGTTAATAAGTTAAAATGAGTTTGGACGGTATGTGTTAGTATCTCTGAAATCTATGGACCTTTGTCCAATATCATGTGGGTCAATTTATTTACTCTTTCTATATTAGATAAGGAAGGCCACAATAAACTTGGATTATACCAACTAAGGATAAATTTATTTGGCAAGTATTTTTTGAACAAGTGACCCCCTAACCAGGGGTCCTCAAACTACGGCCCACAGGCCACATGCGGCCGGCTGAGGACATTTAACGGGCCCACCGGGTGCTTTTGCCACCGCTGCTGTCCTGCTTAGCAGTCAACTCATCCCGGGCTCACACTGAGTTTGTTCATAGTCGTTGTTTTTTAAATATAGTCCGGCCCTCCAAAGGCCTAAGGGACAGTGAACTGGCCCCCTGTTTAAAAAGTTTGAGGACCCCTAATTTAGGCAAGATGCTTATTAGAGAAAGAAATAGAAGCTATCAAGATAAAAGTAATAAGAAGCAAAAGGAACTGGAAACATTAAGCAATATCAGTTTTAAAATGTGAGAATGCAATAATTATTCTCAAAGTACATTTCCCATGATCGCAGTTAGATGACAATCTGGAAAAAGCAAAAAATGTGTTTTACCTCTATTCTACAGGTGTCCTCCATTGCAGACATGACTAGATCCTGATATGCATGCATATGCCTTTACAAGTTTAAATATCTCCATTTAAGTAATTTAATGCTAAATATAATCATCTCCATTTAGGTAATGCTAAGAGGCTGAGATCTATGTCACTGGCATTCACAGTGCTAGCTGTGTCACCCCAAGTAGACATGTGTCAGCAGAGCTTCCAGACTGGCAGCAGATTGCCAGGCAGGAATGGGTTGCCCGTTGCTGAGGAGTTAGCCTTAGGAACAGCATTTCAACATTGTCAGACCCCGTGCACTTCAAGAAGAGAATCAGAACATAGACAGCCGTAGTGTCAGACGATATGCCCCGCCAGTGGGGAAGGCGTGAAAAATGATAACTGACAAAGATCTTGACCACAATCCTGGGAATGGAATAAAGTCTGTGGAAGTAAAGCCTTCAATACCTTTGTCTGCTGGTAGGGCATGACTCAAAAAGAGAAGACTCTGTTGCAAACATTAATTAACAACTAAAACTTAGAATATATTAAGTATGAATCTGGGAAAGCTGGAAGTTGCCAAAAATGAAAGGAAACACACAAAAATCAGCCTTTGAGACATTTTTGACCTGAAATAGACTGCTATTGGCCCATTTGAATCAAAATGTTACAATGCCAGGAATGATGGATTAAAGAATTGTGTTGCATTCACCATCAAAAAAGACACTTCAAAATTTATCTTGACATACAATAGTGTCTGTGATAGAATAACATCTACCAGCATTCAAGGAAATCCAATCAATACAACCACCATTCAAATGTATGCACCAATCACTAAAGCTATTGTCAGGTGCCAGCCAGTCTCATTCCTGCCTGGACCCTATGTACTGCAAAAGGAAACACTCTCTAGTCCTTTGTTATCCTCACAATTGTTCCTGTGTTTAATCCCATTGTTGCAGCCACTCATTGAGAGTCTTATTCTCTTTCACTACCCTTTACTTTACCAAGCATGATGACCCTTTCCAGGGACTGGTCTTTCTTGACAACATCTCCAAAGGTAGGTAAGACAAAGCTTCGGGATCCTTTTACCCAAAGAGTACTCTGGCCGTATTTTTTGTTTTGTTTGTCCTTTCCGCAGGCCATGGTACTTTCAGTGTTCTTCACCAGCACCACAATTCAAATGAATGAATTCTTCCATCTTTGTTACTTAATGTCCAACTCTCACTTGCCTATGAGGTCATTGGAAATACCATCCTTCTTAGGTCAGGCCTTAATCCTCCAAGCCACAGCCTCACTTTTCAACAATCTACAGAGATCTTGTGAAGCAGATTTCCACTAAACAAATGATGAAGAAATTGAAGAATCATACCAACACCGAGAGTATGAACTCGATCAAACATGCAATCAGATGCATTGATAATCACAGGAAATTAGGATACAAATGTTGGCAACACAAAGGAAGTTTGAAAATCTTGTTTGGTAATGGATATGATGCTGGAGATCACTTGAAAGAATTTTGCAAGATCCATGAATTCTTCATAGAAAATACCATTTTATCAACAACACAGATGGTGATTATACAGGTGGACTTCTCCCAATAGAATACACAGAAATAAGATTAACTATAGCTGTGGGAAGACGCAGTGGAGAAATTCAGTATTGGCAGCTAAAGCAAGATAAGGGGCTGACTGTGGAACAGATAATCAATTATTCATATGTACATTTAGGTTGAAGCTGAAGAAAATTAAAACAAATCCACAATAGTCAAAATATAACCTGAAGTCTATCCTATGTGAATTCTAAGAACATCTTAAGAATAGATTTGATGTATTTAACACTAATGACAGAATAAATGATAACTAGTGAAATGATATCAAGAACACACTATACATGAAGAGGTGGAGATCAAATGGATGTCTGAAGACACTTTGAAATTGATCTTAAACATAGTGTAGTTAAGGCAAATGGAAGAAATCATTAAGTAAAAGAGCTGAACAGAACATTGAAAGGTCAACTCCGGAAGACAAAGCAAAACTTTATATGTGAAAAGACCTAGAGTTATAAAACCAAAAAGGAAGAACATGCTCAGCATATCTTAAACTTTAAGCACTCAAGAAAAAAAATCAAATCCTGAGTTGCAGTATTAAAAGACTATTGGCAAAATATTGAGTGATGCAGGATGCATCCAAAATAAGATAGAAAGAATACACAATCACTGCACCAAAAAGCACTGTACCATGAACTAGTTCACATTCCTCCATTTTTTTTTGGGGGGGGGGCATCACTGCCCTCTGTTGGTGGGAGTAGGAGGCCCAGCCTTTGCTCCTGTACAGCCACTGCTGGAATTGAACCTCCATCCCAGTGTGCTGCCGTCCCACGCACAACCACTATGCCACTGGGGTTCAGCCCTCACATTCCCCCATTTTATGAGGTAACATATAAGGAAGAACCAATAGTGCTAGAAGAAAAAGTTCAAGCTGCAATGAAACAACTAGCCAAAAAGGAGGCTCCAGGCATAGATAGATAGCAATTGCAATGTTTCACCAAACTGATGAAGCACTGGAAGCCCATCCCTCCAAAATTGAAAGACAGCTTCTTGGCCAACTGACTGAAAGAGATTCATATCTGTACTCATGTTAAAGGAAGATGATACAGACTAATGCTCAAATTAAAAAAAAATAATATTATGAGTATCACATGCTAGCAAAATTTCACGGAAGAACATCAGACAATGGTTGCAAGCAGCACATTGACATAGAGCTGCCAGTGGTTCAGACCAGATTCAGAAGAGGGCATGGAACAAGGACTATCATTGCTGATGTCAGATAGAGTGGGGCTGAGCAAAAACATCTGGAAAGATGTCTATTGGTGCTTTACTAAGAAAAGAAACTTGACTGTGTGTCCAATTAAAAAAACTATGGGTACCCTTGAGAGAATGAAAATTCCAGAACACTTCATAGTACTTAGGCAGAAGTTGTGCATAGATGAAGAGGCAGCTGTGTGAACAGAACAAGGTAATTCTGGCTGGTTTAAAATCAGGAAAGATGTGTGTCAGGGTTATATCCTCTCACTATACCTTATACAATCTGTATTCAGAGCAAACAAACCAGAGTAGCTGGATGACATGGAGAAGAACGTGGCATGGAGTTTGAAGGAAGGCTTATTGACAATCTGCAAACTGCAGATGACACAACCTTGTTTTGTGGAAAGTTAGGATAACTTGAAGATGAAGATCAAGGACTGCAGCCTTCAACATGGATTGAAGCTCAATATAAGAAAAAGCAAAATCCTCACATGATGCCATTAAGTGGCATCATGCTAATCAAAGAGAACATTGAACTTGTTTTTGCTTAGATCCTCAATAAGTAGACAGAATGCAGTAGCCAAGAGATAAAATATATCGTGTCGGGTAAACCTGCACAAGACTCCATTAAAGTGTTGAAAAACAAAGATGTTACTTTGAGGGGTAAGAAGTACCTGCCCCAAGACAGGGTATTTCCAACATTCACGTACGCATGTTAAAGTTGGACATTAAGAAAAAACGTCACAAGGAGAATTTATGCATTTTGAATTATGGTGCTGGAAAAGAATATTGAAAGTACCAGGGACTGCCGACAGAACAAATATATCTGGGTTGAAAGAAGTACATCCAAAATGCTTCTTGAAAGCAAGGATGACAAGACGTGGTCTCATGAACTCTGGACATGCTGCTAGAAGAGACTAGTCCCTGGAAAAGGACCTCATGCTTAGGGGAAAGTGGTGTGAGATTCCCCCTAGAGTCACTGTGATAACAACCTGTCTGTTCATATCCATGCATTTACTATTGGCCACAAGGAGAAGAAAGTTGCCCATTTTCAGTACCTGTGGAATTTGGTAGAAAGAGATAGGTGTGTCTCTAGGGTGAGTCCTTATCATGTATCAAAGATTTTGGAGGACACTGACTTTGAAAGCATTTTTTCAACTGGTGAAAAAACAGCTTGATACTGTTCACCTCTGCTGGCTACAGAAGCGGATGCAATCTATTATGTAGTGTGCTATGTAGCAATTAGTAAAAGTTAAATTACAAAGAGAAAAAGAAGGAAAGAGAAGGACATCATGCTTGGTAATGTAGAGAGACAGTGAAAGAGAGGACGCCCTTGACAAGGTGGATTGGCCTGGTGAGCTCAGACATAAGAACCACTGTGAGCATGCTGCCAGAGCCAGCACTGCCTCATTCTCTTGGATAAAGACAGGAGAGCTGGGAGTCAGAATTCATTCCGTGCCACCAAAACAACATAGTAAACTCAAGCAGCACTTGATTCTATCAGATCTTTTGCCTATTGAGCTCCTAATCAATGATATTTGGCCATATAATTTCTCAATTATACTTGTGTTCTACTGGAAACCCTAGTGGCAGGGTGATTAAATGCTCTTCTATTGACTGAAGCAGGCGTGGTTCAAACCCACAGGCTACACAGGGCCCATTCTACCCTGTGCTATTGCATGGCTCTGAGTGGAAGTAGACTCTCAGTTATGGATTTACTTTTTACTTTTTGATTCTATTTGGGAATTTTTACCTATAAGAAATCTCTGGAATAGTTTGAGCTAAGGAGAAAGAAATCATGAAATGAGAGGGGAAGTAGCAGTTAAACACATTGTGGCAAATGAAAGCATGAAAAATATGAGATCAACATTTACCAGGACACATATCAGAGTATAGAGGAACCACTGCTGTCGTATCTTCCAAAGACTGCCTCTTTCATTCATGGTGGCCCCAGTTACAATAGAAAAAAAGTGCTGCCTGATCCCGAGCCATCCCAACGATCTGCGAAGGATGGAAGCTTCCGATTCTTGGTGTTTTTTTATTGCCCAATGTTAGAAGTAGATTAGTAGGCCCTTTCTTAAAAAGTTCTTCATTTGAAAACTCTGCAGAAAGCTGCTCAGCATCATGGAACCCCGCAAGCCTCCAGTAACAGTTGGGTGGCCGGATATATGAGGTATCTTGGACACAATGATACCCAGATCCCCAAAAAAGAGGACAAGAATTCTACCGCTGAGCCAACAGTGCTTCAATGTTGGGAAATAACAGATGTATTTAAAAAGTTGAATTAACCATAGTTAACAAAGGAATGTATATTCCATACAGCAAGGCAGTTCCATGATTTCAATTGGTGCTATTAAAGAATTTACATCTCTGTCTATCAAGTTCCTTAATAATGATGAGTTTTGCCCACATTGAGAACATCAGACAACAGAACATCCATTAACTCAGTTTCCTATTCATTTCTATGAGATCCTTCTGTACATAGAACTCTGCCAAAATAAATAGAGGCTCTTGCCCGAGATGCCAAGGAGAAGTAGATCATAACAGACACCTCATAGTCAGTACATTTAATCAGGAACCACATCAGCTATCAAAGATCTTTTACATCACTAGAAATAAAGAAGTTTGATCACCCAAGAGTCTTTTAATGCATTATTTGACATTAAATTAACAATATATGCACATGTACTATATCTAGAGGAGGTTAAATCACATCGCCTAGTGGTGCTGAATCCAAAGATGTAGAGAAGAATACAAAAATAAGTATATGTATTAAATATGATTAAAAGTTTGTACCTAGAAAGGAATACCTTTCAAAATGTGTCCTCAGAAAGGTAACTGCATCAATAATAATGATACCCAAACCCCAAAACCACACTCAATGCATGGAGTAAATGCCCATTGGTACCAAATCTACAGTACAGTTTAGCACTGTTTCTGTGAGTTTGTGAGACAGTAACTATTTATGGGAATATAATGCCCTATATTTCTTCCATGGAAGGACCAGTGGTTTCAAACTGCTGACCTTGCAGATAACAACCAAACTCATAACTACCACCCCACCAAAACCCAACAATAACAATAATAGTTAATATTTATCCTCTATTTACCTTATGCAAGCATCCAACGAGATGATATGCATCCATCATCAAATCTGCATTTAAAAATCTCCTCAAGGTTATAAACTACATTTCACAAATGAGATAATGGATGATAAGTGTGGCTCTTTAACTTACCGAAGATCTCTTGCCATCAAAGTGACAATGCCACCATTAGACCCCATTTTTCTGTGAATCTGTGTCCACAGGCATAAAACTGAAGGAAAGAATAACCATCTTTTGATGATTATAAAACTGATAAAGTGATGCTTTAATATAACATTTTTCCCAATCAAACACCTGCATGTTGACTTTTTACAAGTTAAATATCACATGAGGGGAAGGATAATAATTCTAGGCAGAAACTTGGCCTTACTCCATATTAAAAGATTAAACTATTTCTGATGTACCTTCTCTCCTTACTTTGACACTATCCTTTCTTGAGATCCTTCCCTTCCTTGTTTTGTCTCTTATCTACATAAAAGTCTCACTCATCTTCATTAGCTCACTGGGCCACTAGTGCCACATCCTTTAAAATAAAGTCTTAAAATCCTAAAACTCCAACTGTTAATCACATCTCATCAGCCCTTACCTGTTTTGGTATCCCACGCCCTCAGAGACTACGCAGTGGTGAATCACATAGTCACATACTGTGAAGTCCAAATAAAGGATTAGTACAGTGAGGAATAACCTTTACAAGAGACATAGCTTTCAATCCAAGAGAATGACTTTTCCTTTTTTATCGTTTTCATCACTGAGACCTTTATTTAGCACATCTTAAACTACACCCTATTGACAGTGGTTTATTTTGTCATCATGAAAAATGTATCATGAAAAAAATAGATAGGCAGCAAAATTAATGTAATCTCTGTATTATGATAGGGGTTCTCTAGGAGTTAGCATTGGCCAGGGATGAAGTTTGGTCTTTGGGGTTGTAAGGCAGAATGTCATGAACACAATGGCTGATGTCCACAAGAAGAGTTCAAATTGACTATAAACTTAAACGAATGGAAATAAATCTAGATTCAAGTTACATTGATCATCCCTGACACACTTTCTTTCTTTCTTTCTTTTTTTTAATGTTGGTCTCTGCTTTTCCTTGATTTAACAGGAATTACAACAAAGACAGCTAAAATCATGCCATGTGTCTCTTTGATGCTAGCAGATTCCCAGGGCTCACCTTCTTTAGCTTTCCCTTTTACTTCCTGGAGCAGGAACACAATTTTGACATAAGCGAATGCATAAAAAACATCGTTTCTTCCTCCTTTGCGCAGGTGACCTTCTCTTCAGCCAGACCTCTCCATTACACCTAAAAAATCCCCTGCCACTTTCTAATATTATTTCTAAGAAAGTCATATCAAAATGTACCAAATACACCTTTTGTTTTGTATACTATTTGCATTTAATTTGCTTATGCCTAAACAGACTGTGATTTTGATGAGTACAAATCTAATTTAAATTTTCCTGAACAACCACAGTGAAATGATAACTCTGCTTTCTGAATTTTGACAGCAGTACAGAATTTTCATTAGCTGTAAGGAGAAAACATCAAACACTTGAGGAAAGGAACACATTCTAAATGCAAACTAGAAGCAGGAAGCTTGTAGTTATAAAATACCAGACACATTTGCTAATGCTAAGGTCAAACCTTAACAAGGAGCTCTAGAAATATCTAGTCAAATACTTCATCAAAAAAGGACCTTTTGATTAGGAAGGGAGAGGGTAAGGAGCCCATTTTTAGCTTAAGAAAACATGGGAATTCCTTTCTACCTTACACAGAAGCATTTAGATAATAACTCCTTTGGCTCTGAGTATTAAAAATACTTACAATGAACTAACATGGTAAGGCAATGCATTACCAGTTAATGAAGCTCTTGTGTACATGACTTTAAGAAGCTGTCATAGCACAGTGGCCTGCTGACTTCAAGGTCCCTGGTTTTGACTCTCCAGCCCCCTCCCTCCCCCCACAAAAGAAAGATGAGAGTTTTTTGTCCCAGTAAATATTGATAGTCCCTAAAGCCCTAGGAAGCAGTTTCTTCTAATATGTATATCCTCTTAAAACATCGGAAGGGCTACAATGAAGACGTAATGAGATCAGAGTATGGCCTGAGTAAAAGCATTTAAAAAATGGAAAAGAAAAACAGACCTAATCTTTAGAATCCCACCATCACATATCAAAGATCAGTGTCAGTATGGGGAAACATAGATAGACACATTACCCTGGGGATCACAGTTAATAGCAAAGGTGCCTCACTGGTAGAAATTAGAATGTAACAAATCCAGAAATGGCAAGATTGTAACTTTCTGAAAAGTGAAACCTTTGAGTCTCACTATAAGCCATCACCATCACTCTTCCAAACCATCTTTTCAGTTGGTTCCCCAGGGATCCCCTTTACATGACCAGAACATTAAACTAAATTGTTCATTAGTCTCGAAACATGTTTAAATATGTTCTTTCAACTCCTTTTGTCTGAAATGTCATGTCCTCACCAATTTTGTCTTTCCAAACCTACCCAATCATTAGTTTACAATCACTAGTTTACAGGAACTATCTCTATAAACCTGAAGCATATGAGAAATAAACTCCCTTACTCTAAATTCTTATGACAATCATAATTTTCTAACATAATGTTTCTTGGACATTATATATTTCGAATCATCTCTATTAGTCTATAAATTCCCAGGGGGGGGTGGTTAAGAGTTTGAATAATAATGCAGTGCCTATTACCTCTTACTAACTCACTGATACTGAGCCCATTCTGACTCCTGAAGACACTGCAGAAGTCATGAAGGCAGGGTAGAGCTGCCTCTCTGGTTTTCTGAGATTGTAACTGTGGAGAGTGGAAATTCTCATCTAGATTCTGTCTTCAAGAGAGTATGTCGATTAATACCTATTGAATGAGTGAATAAATGTCATGGTAGGGTGCTTTATAAGAGAAGGTAGGCCAAGGAACCAAGGAAAAGTTGTTCATTTTGTTTTCCATTTCACATTCTCTCTGCAGTGAAAGAGCTTGGGCATTCATTGCTGACTTTTACCAGATGAGTGTACACTGTACAGATGCATGTTTTTCCAACCTAATATTATTACCGTCCTCCAACCCAGTCCCATCTTTGAATGCTAACTCACAGAAGAGTGGATATTGGGATGTGCGGAGGATGTATCAGCCCTTCTCGCTTCTGGGACAGAAGTGAGGACAGAGTACAGTTCACTCAGCTGGTTAGTAAATGTATGCAGATTTCGCCCACTGAAGTCACAGTCTGGTTTTGCTCTGACAGGTTGCCTCCTAGTACATCCATCTTCGCTAATGTCAGGAACTACTCTGCCTTGCATTCTAATGACCTGAACTAGAAAGAGGTTAATAATGTGTGCCTCACTTTAAATGCTGTATTTCGAGCAACATTTCTGGAGAAGCATCACTCATTCCTTATGAAACACTGCAATGATTTCTTCTGACTGGTGGTCAATGCGGCTAATTATTCATGCCCAGAGTTTAGTCAATGGGTACTCGCTTCCATTAAGCCCTGAGTGTGTGAGCTGATGTTTCAATTTTGCATCTGCATGTTGACCCTACTGATACTGACGCTTGTTGTCCCAAAGGTACTCCCCCCCTCCCCCAAACTTTGAACATCAGACCAGGAAAGGAAAGCTGCGTCCCTTGTTTGTATGGCCTTAATCTAGACCCAGACACTGTATTAAAGTGGGAGTGGCCTCTTGTAAGCATTCCAGAGATTTTGTTAAACATTTAAATATTAAATACAAGTCTCCTTGCTGTATTAGTACTGTGAAGGATGTCCACAGGAGAGCTCTCCAACCCCAGTTGTACATCAGAATCATTTAGGATTCTGTTTCCTCTCTTCTTTTTACCCAATTTTTAATTGTGAACTAGGTGGGGGTGGGGTAGGGATTACATTTCAGATAATCAATTTTGTACTCAGTTTAATTTACCTTTCAATCTCCAAGTAGCTTACCCTAATCCTCCTTTTGATTTCTCTTCTCCCTCTTAGATTACATCCACCACCACCCCCCAAGTTAATACCTGTCAATCCTCTGGCCTATGCTTTTTAGAAACATACAGGCACAATTCCAACCCAATAAAGTCAGAATACACTTTCTAACCAACACTTTGGGAATCTGATCCAATGATGAGGGGCTTGTGAAACATATTACATTTAGTTAGCATTATTCCATAGACCTAGTACCAGACCTGATTCTCTTCACATCTGTGCATAATTACTCACGTGTTTCATATGCTATTCAGTTTACAAGTACTACTTTCTCACACTTTCAGGAAACCTGCCCCAGGAGACTTTCAATGGACCCATGTAATAATGAAGTCAAAGAGTTGAACAGACATTTTCAATGAGGAGTGTGACAGTCATGTACTCATGTGTCAATTTCATGATTGGGAATGTAGGGATGGAGTCTAGCCTGTCTATCTGGAGATAGTCAATGAGATCTCTGTGTGGGCATGTCTTTCTCTGAGAATCCTGGGAAGTCTCACGATATTTATCTCATGGAGATGAGAGACCACCTCCCCAGTTGTTGAGAGATGCTCAACTGACAAGACAAGATGGCAGCATTCTAGGAACTGGAGGAGCCATATGGCCTTACCCTGATGGAACCAGACCTCTGAAGCCAGAAAAGCCATAGAAGCCTGCCAGTGCTGAGATGCTTCTACTGCCAGTGAATACTGCAGAAGGACACTGAGTCCTGGAGACCCCTGCCAGCACCGGAATGCTTCTAGTGTCACTGGATCCACAAGACTCTGCACTCACTGGCCTGTGACTTCATGAGTTGAACTGGTATCAGATATATGGGCTAATATCAGAATTATGACCTTGGACTGGACTGGACTGGAATGCTTTCTCAATGTTCCATTCCTCTTGTATATAAACCTTTCCTTTATATCCATTTGTGTGTTTATGAATTTGTTTCTCTAGTCTACCCAGACTAACACAGGGAGCTTGTGAAAACAAAGTCAAAAATAATAATGAAATGTACAAGGACCTAGAATTAGAAAATCAAAAAGGAAGAACATGATAACCATATCATAAACTGAAATAGCCAAAAAAAAAGTCATCTTAAGTTGCAATATTGAAATGTAATATTCAGTGATGCAGGAAACATTAAAAAATGGAGGGAATACACAGAGTTACTGTACCTAAAAGAACCAGTCAGCATTCCACCATTTCAATAGGTAGCATATGAGCTGGAGGGAGAAGTACAAGCTGCATTGAATTAGTCAAAAACCTGGATCCAAGAATTGACTGAATGCCAAATTAAATGTATCAATGTGTCACTGAGAGCACTTACTCATCTATGGCAGGAAATCTGGAAGCCAACTTTTTAAGCAACTGAATGGAAGAGATCTATATTATCTTTATACCAAAGAAAGATGACTCAATAGAATGCTAAAATTATAGGACAATAACATTAATGTCACATGCAAACAAAACTTTGCTGAAGATCCCTTAATAGGTATTACATCAGTATATTGACAGGGAGCTGTCAGATGTCCAAATGGATTCAGAAGAGGACATAGAGCAAGGGACAGCATTGCTCATGTCAGATAAATGTTGGATCAAAGCATAGAAGAACAAATATGTGTCCTTGTGTTTTATTGATCATACCAAGGCATCCAACTGCATAGATAGTAACAGACTATAGCTAATTGGACAACCTGAAGAACAGGAATCCCAAAACACTTCCTTTGCTGCTGGGGAAATTGTACATGGATCAAGAGGCTTTTATGATACAAATAGAACAAGCATGGTTTAAAAGCAGGAGAGGTATGTGTCACAGTTGTAACCTCTCACCATACTTACTCAATCTGCACACGGAAGAAATCGTCAGAAAAGCTGGGTAATATGAGGCGGACTCTGGCATCAATATTGGAGGAATGCTATCAACTATGCAGATGACCCACCCTTACTTGCTGAACATAGGAAAGACTTGAAGCACTTGCTGGGGAAGATCATGAATTGCAATCTGTGTGTGGATTACAACTCAATGTTAAGAAGACCAAAACCTTCAAAAGTGGATCGACAGATAGCCTCATGAAAAATAAAGAAAATATTGACACTGTCAAGGATTTTGTCTTTCTTGGATCCACAATCAATGCTCATCAGAGCAGCAGTCAAGAAATCAAATTGTATTAGGTCATTCTGCTGCACTAGACTGTTTAATGCATTGAACAGCAAGGACATGACCCAAGCCATGGTATTTTCAGATGCCTCACCTGCATGTGAAAGTCGGGCACTGAATAAAGAAGCATGGATGACTTCACATTCATTGTGGTGCCGGGAAGAACACTGAGGTACCATCGACTGCTACAAGGACAAATCTACCTTTCTTGAAAGAAGTAGAGCCACAGTACTTCTTGGAGACAAGATAGTTGGACATAGTCTTACAAATTTTGGACATGTTGTCAATAAAGACTAGTCCCTGGAGTAGGACTGCCCCTGGAGAGGGGCAGTGACGGAGAGGAAGGCCCTCAAGGAGATGGATTGGCACCTTGACTGTAACTAAGGGCTCAAACATAGGAACAATTGTGCGGATGGTTCAGGACCAGCAATGCTTTGTTCTATTATCCATAAGGTCACGATGGGTCTGAACCAACTCTATGGGGCTTAACTAACAACAGCAGCATATAACAGGCAGTTCTACTCTGCCTCTATGGGTAGGACATAACTGGAAGTCATCCAGCCACATTATTTGGTTTATGCTTTGGACTCTGATCTCCACCTTGTCCCAAACACTGCTTATACTCTGTCCTAACTGCTTGCCTGCTAATGAGGCAGGGTCACCTAGCAATCTTGCTGGAAGTGATCAATAACCAGACGGCCCTTCAACGGGACTACTCACCCTTCACTTTCTGTTTGTTTCCTCCTGTCTTCCTCTCCTTGTCTCCCTTATGTCTTGAGACCTGACACAGGATTTCCTCCAGATTTTCCTCCAGATTTCCTCCAGATTTTGATCTGGTCTCTCTATTTCCATATTTATAGAAAGGAAGCATACCCACGACTTGCCTCTCTGCTCTATACACATTTGCTGGACAAGTTCTGACATCCACCTGGATCATGTGGACCAAAGAGGCCAATACCTCTGTGCCAGGTCTATCTGACACAATAATAGTGTGTCCTAAGGGGAACTCTTCCTGGAAGTAATAATCATAGAATTTTTGAGTATTAACAGAACCTAAATGGCATCTTTCCCCATACATTTAATTAACCCAAACCAAACTCATTGCCATGGTGCCAATGCTGAGTCATATCAACCCCCTGTGGGTTTCCAAGGCTGTGACTGTTTAAAGGAGTAGCAAACCCAGTCTTTCTCCTGTGGAGCTGGTGGTTTCAAACTGGTGATCATCCAGATGGCAGACCAATGAGTAACCACCACACCACTGGGGTTTCTACGTTTAATATAATGAAGCAAAAGTCATGAAATACAAACTACCCATTTTGAAGCACTGCATCACCGAACATCAATCCCTCCACAAGCACACCTCCCCCTCTAAAGTCCTGTGATCTCCTTGTCTGGCCAGGAAGCCACGTAGCCTACTGATAGCACACAGGCAGGGCAGTGGCACTATTCAAGCTAAGGAGTTTTGTCTACTCTCTGTAGTTTTATGATAGTCCACAAGGGGCTCAAAGAGCTAAAAAAAAAAAAGAGAGAGAGAGAGAGACAAAGAAGCATTATCTTCTAATTCATGCTTCCAGGAGCCTTTTTGAAGCCCTCCCATATATTAAAACAAGTCATACATATATGTCATAGCAAATACAAAATGTCTTTGGCCTCCAGGAAGTTGAAGAACTTTCAATTTCTGATAGAATGTCTACGAAATCTAAATATCATTTTTGGGGGTTTAAAATTTTGAAGGATCCTGTATTCAGTTCTAAGTTGAAATTTGGTACAAGTGCATCCCAGATCACATTGGACAGAAAGTAGGCTGATTCCTAATGGCAAAATGCTCCAGAGAGAGACCCAGAAGCAAAAGGGCTGGGATTTAACCATGAAGACAGCAGCTCTGGAATTAAATGACTTGGGAAAAACACTCAATTCTCTCAAGGATATCTATTTACCTAATGAATAAACATGGCCGGAACAAGGCAGCAAGTTCTAGGACTGTGTGCTTTGAGTTACATGCACCACCTCTCTGAGCCTCAGTTTCCTTGTCTGTGGAATAAGTTGAACTAGTTGTTACCTAAAGGATGTCTCAGTGAAAGTATGTGGAGGGTTTCCAAAAGCTTCAGATGCCGATGCTACTTTCTAGCGCTAACATTCTGTTAATAGAAATTTCCCTCATGGATTATGTGAGAGCTGCTTTAGCACTTCTCTGCTTATGAAAGATGCTGATAGCAGGTATTTTCTACTTGCTAACTCATTAGCAGTGGCAGCTCCAGATGTTATCTCTCTATCAATAACTCTTACAGTGATCTCTTGTATGATGTGAATTCCTGCTTTGATTATTTCATAATCTACAGTTTTCCTCCCTCACTAAGTCTCTTGAAAAGGCACTCCACTTTTTGAAACATACGTACCTGTCTTCCTACTTCCTTCAGAAGCATTTCTATTTTGTTTTATTTGTATATGCTGCCCCATCATCAAACAAGCTTAGGCGAAGCCTTCATGAATATGACATAGCATTTGCTCTCAAGTCATTAAGGAAATGACCTGTAACCCATGAGATTTTTGCCCAGTGCAATCTTCCATCACGGATTATATGAGCTGGGAGACTGGACACCACAGTTTATCACTTTAGCTCTGCCTGACCTTTCATCTGATCTCACACGGTTCACGTAGCCTCCATACTCTATGCTTTTATGCATGTGCTACTTGCTTCACCTGAAATAAACTACCTCTTTTCACAACCCAGCACAGCCTTATCATGGTCAATGGAGCTTCACATCCCTAGTACCTGTCATTGGATCTTAGGCATCACATATGTTCAAGAAAAGTTTGAAGTGGGGACTGAACCCCAGTGGAGTAAGTGGTTGAGTGCGGGACTACAGCCCGTGGGCTTGGTGGTTCAAATCCAGCGGCAGCTCTCAGAAGAGGCACTGGGTAGTGCCCACAACCACTAGAGGTAGTGCTGCATCGCCCCCCCACCCCCCGCCACCAAAAAAAAAAGTTTGAAATGGATTTAACTTCTTTTGTGCACTGTCATCTAGTGAAATTTCTTAATATGGATCTTCTGGCCATGTATCTGCAATTCCAACCAAATGGTTGGGTGGGGCTGTGCAAACAGGATGTGTATAAAACTAAGAGATGAGATTGGTCAATTTTCGTTTCTAATCCTTTGGTTGTCAGAATGTTCCATCTCTGAGGCCAGAAATCCCAGACACATCAGAGGAGCATACTTGGCATCTCTGTCTAAAGTGGCAGAGGCTGAGATCTGAAGAGCAGAGATCATGGCATGGAGATTAGGAGAGAGAACAAAGGAATCAGGTGGAGACCAGAGGCCACATCCCGGAAACCATGAGACACAGAAGAGGAGCAGCCCTGAGGCCATGGAACTGTGAAGCTTCCAGGTCTATAGAGTCTGAGGCAGAGATCTCCTCACTGAGAGGCTGAGGAAACCAGAGAGAGATGTGGGTGCTGGCTGAGTAAAGGTATGGGTAGTGTGACAGGAACATCATCTGATGTCAATTTGAGATTTGAGTGGATTACAAGTGATGGGGCAATGTCTAGTCTGTCAATCAGATCATATCCAATAAAGCTTCTGTGTGGGAAAGGCCTTCTCCGGAGATTCTGGGAAATCTGGTACTTCCTCCTTGGAGGCAGGAGACACCTACTTTTCTCTGCTGACTTCCCTGGGAGATATTGCAGTTGACAAGACACACAGAACTTCCCTAGTACCCTGAGCCAGACAAGCCACATGGATGCAAACAGATCTCTGAAGCTTGAGAAGCCTTGTGGAGACCCCTGCCTGTGCTGAGATGCTTACAATGCTACTGCATCCAAAGACTTTCTACCCACTGGCTTGTGATTGTACTGCATTTGCCTTCATTGCACGTGTTTCATGAGTCTAAAGAGGAATTTGCAGATTGGTATAGGACATATGGGCTAATAACAGACTGATGACCTTGGACTGGACTGGGTTGGCATGTTTTCTTAATATACAATTACCTTTTCTATAAAACTTTCTTTTTTACATATTCATGTTTATGAATTTGTTTCTCTAGTCTATCTGGACTAACACCGGCTAGGAACCGGTGACTGCCTTGCGATCACATATTCACACCCCTCATTGTGAGTCCTGTAGAGGTGACTGCAAGGACTTGAACCCAGAATAGTGGAGGGTCCCGTGAAAAATGGTTCCTGTCAGAATAAGTAAAAGAGGACAGAGCATGGGAGCACAGTTGGTCCTGTCTGTGACAGTAGGGAAGCCAGGGGAGGTCATATATGGCCCGCATATCATTTATGGCTTACTTTTATAAAAGTCATGACTGTCAAGCTAATTTCAATTCATAATGAGTCTAGAAGACACAGCAGCATTGTCCCAGGGCAGTGCTTCTCAACCTTCCTAATACCACGACCCTATAATATAGTTCCTCACGCTGTGGTGACTGCTCCCCCAACCATAAAATTATTTTAGTTGCTACTTCATAACTATAATTTTGCTACTATTATGAATCAGGCAACATCTGTGAAAAGGTCATTTGACCCCGCTGTCCTAGAGAATTTCCAAGGTCATAATTTTTACAGAACCATATTGCTACATCTTTGCCTTGGGGTGTGGCTGGTGTTTTTGAACATCTGACCTTTTGGCTCTCAGTTGAGTACTTACCTGCTATGGCATTAAAGTTCCTTGTATGGTTTCAACATAAGCAAACCCATAAATTCACACCAAACACAAGGTTGCGGGGCTGGTGACAGTTTGAATGAATGAATACAATCCTCTGTGAGAAAAATTAGAGATCTTATGCCCATATCCACTGTCTTTAAGTCAATTTGGACCCACAGGAACTCTCGATAGGGATTCATATGCTGTAAATCTTTATGGGAAGAGAGAGCCTCTTTTTTCTCCTGCAAGGTGGTTGGTGAGTTTGAACTGCCAACCTTGTAGCCAGCACATCAATGTTTACCACAAAGTGACACCGGTGCTCCTTAATCCTTACTTTTGCCATAACATTCAATTAAGCATGTTACAATAAGTTTGGAATGAAGATAACATTCTAATCAATATATGAGATATAGAAATAAACAAAGTGCTGGTTGTGTTTACACAATTAACTCCATTACCCCAGTCCTTCTGCGATTATGCTTAGCTGATCCATAGAAGTTGCTGCATTCACAAAATTACATACAAATGTGCTTTAAATGAAATGTTTCTTAAATTATTAGAGGGCCTAGAGTTGGAATAAAGCAAATATACCAACTCTCTAAGGATGAACATACATTAGTGGAGGAATGTTCGGTGGGAATAAAATAAATGTAACACTGAGCCCCAAGCAACTCTGCTGCAGCCCCACTCTATGTGAACAGAATGATGGCGAGAAAAAGGCAAAGCCCTGGTCTGGCTGGTAGGACAGAGGTGAGCCCCAAAAGGCTGCATCTGCAAGGGACGGTTGGCATAGTAGGGACACAAGTGCTGCTCACTCATTTGGAGGCAGTAGTAACAGCCTGGAGTTTCCCGTGGCAGGAGTAGCCCGTCGTACACAGTGCCCCACTCCTCAGAAGCGGTCTCTGCAGGATCTACAGAAGCCTGTGGTGTGGCTGAGAGGCGTGAGGTTGGGAGCCCTTGACAGGGTTTGAGATACAAGACAGGTCAGTGTCTACTTGCAGAGCTGTTGGCTGGTGCAGGCACAATGCACGCCAACCAGAAGTCAGGAGGCACCTGGACGAAAATCACACAGGCAAGGCGGAGGAATGATATGTGAGAAAGTCCCCCCAGACTCCCTGAGATATTCTGGAATCAGGGACGGTCCCTCAAAGAGGCCATCACCTCTCTGTCAGTTTGTGGCACTGAAGTGGCTTGTGTGTGTGGCTGAAAGCGATGGCAGATTATAACAGAGCAGTAAGGAAAGCCGGCTGTGTACTTCTGAAGAGTGGTCAGTGACAACCATGTGTATCACAAACTGTCCAGAACACTGCCCGATGTCCAACTGCCTGCTCTGGATGCATCGTCAGGAGGGATCAATCCCTGGAGAAGGCATTCTGTTTGGTGAGGTCCAGGGCAGAGACGTCAAGGAAGACCCTAACTGAGATGTGCTGCTATAGTCACCACAGGGATGGCAAAGGGCAGAGCCCACAGTCTGTGCAAAACATCAGGCCAGGAGACTCTCTTCCACTGCGAGGACCTAGGCGAATTGAGTATCTGGGGGAAGAGAGCGAGCACCTGGAGAGGAAGCTTTCTGAGATTCTATGCCCTGTTTGCCTAACCTTCCTCTGAGGTCTAGGCGTTAGGAACTTCTTAGGCTGTTAGAAAATAATATATATTTTGTAAGCAACAGACCCTGGCAGTTTCTTGGGCTAATAGCCAATAATACACATATTCTGGAAACACAGGAAAGTATCTTCTTCAGAGAGTGCTTGAAACAAAACTGCGTCTCTTCTTCCTACTGAGCAGATGATCTCAAAAGTTTCCTCCAGCCCTGGCATCCTTGAATTCATTCTTGCTAATCCTCTTTCTTTCATTAGGAGCATGCACACTTGAAAAATGTTAAAGATTATGTTTCATAATCTAATCTTACCTGTGGCAGGGGGCGTAGCTGCAGTGAGGATGCTTTGGGCTGCTCATGACAAAGTCAGCAGTTTGAAACCAGCGGCAGCGCCCAGGAGAAAGACGGGGCTTTCTACTCCCATCAGGAGTTCCCACTAGGAAACTCACAGGGGCAGGTCTCCCTATCCTGCAGGGTTGCTTTGAATGGGCGTCCACCCAATGACCTCGGTTTGGTTAGTATGCATTAATTCACAGGACAACCATTCTGTAGTCCTCAGGTAAGCTAATCATCCAGAAGGCTTCAGACTCTTGAATCAAAAATAGATTTCAAATATTCATTTCATAAATTTCAAATAAGTATTGATTAATGTAGAGCCTGGAAGAGGTATGCTATCATTATCAATTGGTGTAACTTGGTTCCTAGATCATTTATTTTTTTGTTTCATTGTTTTATATTAAATACATTATTAGGTGGCTTTTTTTTTTTTAAATACAAGACACTTTCTTTGGAAACCAAGAATAGGGAGAGAGGTCTGTTGCTTCCTTTTTATTCCATATTTATGGGATGGAGTCCATATGGCCTGGAGATTTTTTCAGACTTCACATTCTAATACCTTGATCATCTGGTTTTGTGCTTTCATAGTTCCTCTTCTTATCTCTGGGGAGAATCATGTCTGCTGCTGGCATCTGTCCCCGAATTTCCCTGCAAATATCTTAGCAACTAATTCATTCAATGTCTACCGTTCCTATTAACCATCAAGCACTCTCTCTTTGGTATGTCATTTCTTAACTGTATTTCAAAGTACCTTCCCATTAAATAGCTATACATTTTCTATATTCCCATTTGGAAAACCTCTTATTTAAATGGAAACCAACCAACACATTTGCTCTTGAATGAGCCAAGGAGCCTAGTACTTCACAGATTTTATTATATATATATATATTACATATATTACATATATATTACATATATACACATTCACTTTATTTTCCCCTTTCCAAATTCTGGCCATTATCAAACTGGCTTAAATATAGCACAGGGAATTCCTGTAAAATATGCCCTTCACAGCTCTACTCCTAGTGTCCTTGTATCTCCATGCCAGATTGGAGTGGGGGGGGGGGGGGGAGAGAGAACATCCACAAATAAAACTCTGTCATTTAGACAACTCTGATACCTCAGACGGAGCACCAGGATGGTTCCATTCAGTTGTTACCCACTTTCAAAAGACTAGATCAAGGGTCCTCAAACTACAGCCCACGGCTCCATGCGCCCCGCTGAGGACATTTATCCAGCCTATCAGGTATTTTTGCCATGCTGCTGTCCTGTTTAGGAGCCGACTCATGCCGGGCCTGCAGTGAACTTGTTCATAGTTTGTTTGTTTTTTTAAACTATAGTCCAGCCCTCCATTGGTCTGAGGACAGTGAACTGGCCCTCTGTTTAAACAGTTTGAGGACCCCTGGATCTTATGTTAAGTGAAGGTCTTAAAATAAAGAAAATAAAGAGATCAACCATCTATTCCATAAAATACATCGTGTCAGGCTAGTGTTACTAAATTGGTCTATGTACTTTCAAGATTAAAAGTGAATTTATAATCAGAGTAGAAGGTGTTTTCCACTCTTAGTTATTTTGTTTGTTTGTTTTTTGTTTGTTCCAATTCTGGATTAATTGTGAGTCTTAACACGACAGTAATGTAAACTCCAGGTCTAATTAATATACTTTCTTTCTGGCCTGTAAGTCTCACCTCATGAAGCACTACTTATTTTCTAGGAATATAGAAGGATTCAGAATTTTCTCCAGAAAACCGTGAATTTTGCTAGACTTAGCTTTTGCTAAGTAGAGAGACACTTTAAAGAAATGCACTCCAATAATATAAAAACCAAAAGACTGTCTTGTCCAAAAAGTCCTTTTCTAACTTCACCCCATCAGTTAAACACAAAAAATCACAATGGTGTAGGTGAGGAATAACTTGGGGCCTACAAAGGGACTGACTAAATACTGAAAAATAAAATTAAAAAACAACAACGACAAAAAAAATGGAACCAAATACTAAAATTAATAATTACTATATATATATTAAGGATTTCTTCAGCCTATTAGGTCATCATTGTCTAATAAAACTATAATCTGAACCCTATAATCTAATAAAACTAAAATTTTAAATTGGCTGGTAGTCACATTTATCAAGTTTAAAGCAAGGTGATTATATTAATTTTTAAATGTATACAATATTTTGTGTAGCCCTGATTGTGCAGTCGCTATGCACTTGACTGGTAACTGGAAGGTGGGTGATCAGGACTCCACAGCTGCTCCTTAGGAAAAATATGCACCCTTCCCTAGGAAACACATTCTACTCTCTCTGGTCGGGTCTCCGTGAGTTGAAATTGATTAGGCAACACCAACACTCTTGGTCTCATTTTAAACGAAAGGATTAAGGCAGAAAGAAAGTAAGTAACTCATTTACCCAATGGTACAAGAAGGACCTGGGAGAGCAGGAATCTGCAACTAGGTCTCTCTGACTCCAAAGATCCTGTTCTCTCTCTGCTACAAACAAAAATCAGGGACTTTAGGCCATTCCAGCTTTGTTCTATTTCAGACCTTACACGTGCACACTCAGTCCAAAAAAAAATCACATGAGCTCAATAGGACAAAGTCAAGGCTTCTCTATCACTAATTTGGATTAAAAGATTCCTCGGGCACCATTTCATTCTGAGCTGCCTACACTGCTCAGGCCTAGGTTATAAGATAGCCCTTGAAACTTGGCCTCTGTTTCTAGGTCAATTGTTCCTGATGAGCATCCATACCTTCTGTGAGTGACGCCTGGCGTCTCATTAGTTGCCTCCCTTCTGAGATAGGCCTCCAGAGAGCATGGTTGACCCTTTGGTACATGCTGTTCGCTGTCAGCATGGTTTACCAAAAGCTGACAAGAACTGGCTTCATTAACGTACCACAATCCCACCCCTCTGTCACTAGGGTCACCTTTTCCCAGTTCATCGACCAATCAGCTCCTTATCTCCTTTTCAGCTCAGACCTTGTGCTTTTGTCAAAGGTCAGAGCCTTGGCTTGCTTGTTTACATCTCTTTCTGTCTCAAGACATTTGCTTGCCCAGCCGGAAACCTAAGCAGCTCTCCATCTGAAAGCACCTTTGTTACCTAATATAGATTATTTAGAAGCACGAACTTTCTTTTTAAAAGTGATACATTTTCTGAACCTCGCAAAATATAGCTCATGAGCACAGAGTGGCACAGTAGTAAAGTTCTCAGGAAATGAGTAGACTTTTATAGCAACGAACTGCCACAATAAAGGGCCCAAAGTCATCTGTCTACTCAGTGTGTGACTTAGGCAAGCCACAGAGCTTTTCTGATTTCTTTTATCCCATATTTACAATAGAAATGTCAATATCTGCCTCATAGAACTATGGTGAGAAAAAGGTTGCATTGTATTTTTTCTGTTCATTTTTTATGTGTGAGTTTGTAGTATAAATCAATGTTAACTGTATCCCCACCACCAACCTCTCCCCCAGGGGAAGAGTAGCAGAAAAGTGGGTGAAGGAAGACAATGGACAGTGTAAGATACAAAGTAATAATAATACATAATTGGTCAAAGATTAACGAGGGCAGGAGAGTGGAGTGGACGGGGGAGCAGCTTATACCAAGGGCTCAAATAGAAAGAACATGTTTTGGAAATGATAATTGTGACATGTATACAAATATGCTCGGAACATTTGATATATGGGATATTATAAGAGCTGTGAAAGCCCCCAATAAAATGATTTAAAACAAAACAAAACAAAAACAATGATGGCTTAATCAATGTTTCTAAAAAACAATTCTGAGGAGGTAACCAATTATAATTGCTTCCAATTAACATTAGCTCTGCTTATAAGCTATTCCTAATGATTATAATAATTTAAAAAATACCAACATTGCTATCAAGTTGATTCTGAGACTTAGCCCCCTAGAGGACAGAAAACTGCCCCACAGCAGTTCTAAGGCTATATTCTTTGCATAAAAAGATCACCAGACCCGTCTCCCTTGCAGTGACTGATGGTTTTGAACCACTAACCTTTCAATTAGCAGCCAAATGCTTCACCCCAGCCAACCAAGACTCTATGATAAGAATAATATCCTCAAAATTGAATACTTATTATCTGCCAATGACCACTATAATCCTTTTGTAAGTATTAACTCAATCATCGCATATATTGCCTACTCCCCGCCCCCATGCATCCCTAATCAACCCATTATTGTCCTACATCTGTATGTGACACTATTAGTTGAAACAGTCAAGTAGCTTGCTTGAGGTAAGAGAGTTTCTCTAAGGCTAGACCTGGAAAGCACACACATGCAGGCAGGCTCCTGAACCACGCTCAGAGACTCCATGCTCTCTGTACCATCTCATCAACCTGGAAATATCAAATGCAAACTGTATCTGGGACTGGGCTTTCACAAAAGTCATACAAACTTGACCTCCATTTCCACTTTTTAAGAAGGTGCCCTCAATTTTATTTCCCACAGAATAAAACAACTGGAGTTACCCATCATCAAGGTGCACTGTGAACTTAAGATTAGCCTTGGTTTCATTTGATTTACTAGCACTTAACTCAATTGAGACCGATTATGGTAATTTTTTTACTTTTATATGTATTTGTCTTCTCTTTGTAATTATGATTCATTTTCTATCCCTTTAATTAGACTTAAAATTTTAATTGGGTGGTAATAAATGACATAATCTACAAAGATATTTATTGAGAATTCACTATATATCAACTACTACCAAGGGAGTCCTGGTGGTATAAGGAGTTGTGAGGTCAGAATTTAGAAGCGTCAGCATCTCTGTAGGTGAAAGATACAGCTTTCTCCTCCCTGACAGAGTTACAGTTTCAGACACATACAGAGTATGTGTTAGTCTGTGTAGACTAGAGAAACAAAGTCTTAGACATATGGATATAAGGGGAAGGTTTGTATACAAGAGGAATGGAGCATTGAGAAAGCATCCCAATTCAGTCCAGCTCAAAGTCATGAGTTCAATATTAGCCCACATGCCTGATTCCAGTCTACAAAGTCTCCTTTTTGACTCATGAAGTCACAGGTCAGTGGGTGCAGAGTCCTGGTGCTGGCAGGGGTCTCCCCATGGCTCATCACTTCCAGAGCTCAGAGTCCATCAACAGCATCCTGTGGTGATAGAAGCAACTCAGCACTGGCAGGGGTCTGCATGTGGCTTCTCCAGCTTCAGAGGTCTAGTTCCATCAGGGTAAGGTCACGTGGCTTCTCTTCTGGCTCCCCCAGCTCCTGGGACGCTGCCATCTTGTCTTTTCCATAGTTCATTGTCTCTGAGACTAATTCCCAACAACAGGGAGATGGCCTCTCATCTCCATGAGGGAAATACCACAGATCTCCCAGAAGTCTCAGGAGAAAGTCATGCCCACACAGAGGCCTAATTGGCTACTCAATGGCTATCTCCAGATCAATAGGCCAGACTCCACCTCTACATCTCAATCATGAAATTGACATCTCTAATACACAACCACCCCAGAGTGGCTGTACTCCCTCCTATAGGATTGCTACGAGTGGGAATCTACTCATTGGCCCTGAGGTAGGTTTTCTAATTGTACTGAAGTATTTTCCAGATAATTTTTTCAACTTATATTGACACCATCAAGTTGATTTCAACCCAAAGCAACTCCCTGTGGCAGAGTAAAACCATCCCCTACAGTTTCCTAGGCTACATCCTTCATGGGAGTGGATGGTCACGTCCTCCCATTGAGTCATTCAGACCCACTGAGTCACTCAGACTGAAAAGCTTTGAGCTAAGTGCTTAACTATTGTGTCACTAGTGTTCCTGGAGAAGTAGGGATCACTCCATTGTTTGCAAATGAGAAAATCCATGTGACACAATGCCCATGCACACTTCACTCACCGCCCTTTTGAACAGTGAGGGCATGAGGATAGACCACACAGCTGGAAAGAGATGGTAATAGGGACGCTGGATAAGGAGTGCTTCAAAGAAGAAAAATTCCCACCTTTGGAAAGGGACAAAACAGCCCTTTTGTGGCTGATAATAGTTAATACATAATGTTGGTCTGAATTAAGCCACTTAGATCACCTCGACAAAACATTTTAAGTTCCCTGACTTGTACCTCAATGTTTATTTCTTCAAAATACAGAAATCTTATAATAATTGCCTCAACCATCACAGGTATTCAACAGTGCTGATAGAGATTAGGAACTCACAGAACAAGATAATTTGGAATTTCTCTTTCAAGCTCATTTCTTAGGGGATAGCCATATATCTACATTTATGACTTCACCTATCCTTAAATGTCCTATTCAGAAATATGGAAATAATTAACAAGATTCATGCAAAAACTTTGAGAGTGCCAGGACCCAAACCCAATTTTCTTCCTGAACAAAAGTGTTTTTCTGAACTAAGCTTTATCTAAGACATTAAAGCTATTCAAACTGAGACCGTAAATGACCCCAGATTCCATCACAGAATCACTTCTTCTCTGTAGAAAGAACTTCATTAAGATGACTCCAGAAATATAAATAGCCATTCTGTTTTTAAAGACCTTAATGGGAGGTAATTATACGACCTTCCTCCTACCTCATTCCAGTGCTCTAAAATGTTTCTTTGCTGAAACTGAGTAAAAGCATTGGTGTTTTCATTCTTTCAAACTGGCAAATATGTATAAGAGAGTCTCTAAAGCCAACTTTGCACTGGCAATTCAAAAAAGAAAAAGAACTTTAGAATGTGAAGGCACATATCTGTCCAAGAAAGCATCAACAGACTAGGACAGCTGGCTGCTTAATATGAGAGAAAATTCCTAATCAAACATATGGTCTCCTCCACATGACAGCATTTTCCCTTCATAACCATCCCTATATTTTCTTTTTCACATAGAACTCAAACTATTTTATTTAAACACTACCAACTCACATACATTGTATTTGTAACTTATTTAATAGTTTTATACAGAAATATTTTTTCATAGCATGGGGCTAGAAAAGGACTCTCTCATTCAAGCTGGAAGACACTTAGTTGTGAAATACTTAGCTTGACTCTGTCTCTAGATAGTGATCAGACAAATTTTAAAAGTAAAGTCATGATAGAGCGTATCCCAGGTAGATTACCCACGTCAGAGGACTGAATCTCGGGTACCATCTAGCCCGCTGAATATTGACCTCCAAGATTAGTGAGAAACCTCTCAGAATGGTGCACATAGCGAAAGACCTTCTGGACCAAAAAGCCACTGGGCAGCAAGCCACCAGGATAGCCCCCGAATCCCCTTACCTTCACCAAAAAAGATAGGGTCTCTGTGGTGGAGTTAACTCAAGTACCAAATGTTTGCATTGCATATGATCTGTGACCTGGTATGTATTGGATGCAGTTTATCAATAAATCTATTTTAAAGAGTAACGTTAGGGGTTTTTTATTTTTGGGGTGGGGGGAGTGCTTTTTAACAGAGACTTTGAGCAGCATTAAAGTTCCTGGTTAATCGAAGTCACCAGTTCTAGAGAGCTGCAAGGGAGGGAAACCAAGACGTTTAAGCAAATGCAGAAGATCATTTGCCTTGAAGGTCATTTCAGAAAACTCAGCCATTGAACAGCCCTAGGAAGCACGATGCATCTCTGACAGTCACAGAGTCAGTGTGAGTAAGAATCTATTCAAGTGCAACTTGATTTTTTGTTTCTTTTTTCACCACTGAAAGAGTAGAACCTGAGTTTCAGTAAGACCACATGAAAAGAAGAGGCGAAAGGGGAAGAGGCGTGCTACTGAGCTTAGGTGAGAGAGTTTCGCATTTGGTTGACTTGGACAATGTTTATACCATTCAAAGGAATCTGAAGTTTAATCTGAAAGTTTTAAAAGTCCTGAATTTTAATTCGTTCAACTGCATTTTATAAGCTTGAGTACATCCAATTTGGTTTTAAATGTTGGTTTTAGGTATAAAGGTTTTGTAAGAAAAGAGGTGCTATAATTTGTGAGACATTAAGACTGAACATGTAGATTCAGGAGCATTAACTTCTCCAGAAAAGAGATAAGGAAATGGCTTTGATGAGCACTGTATTTAATAGGGAGATGGAAAGAAATGAAGTGTAAGTGAACAAAGAGGATCAAGGGCCCCTTTGATCGTCAGTAGGGCCACCTCCAAAGATGCAGAAATGATTCAAAATGGGAAACGGAGGAGCTGCAGGGTGGCTTCTCTCAGGATAGGCTTGCGAGGCTGTTCATCTTGAGAGCACTTCTAATACTTGCTTATATATAAAACCACATGAAATCTCCTAAATGCCAAGGGGGAGTGGGTGTGGGGGAGTCATTTCTGACCCAAAGGGACCCTCTACACAAGAGAAGCAAGCACTGCCTGGTCCCGCTGCATCCTCACTGCTGTTCCTATGCCATTGTTACAGACACCGTGCCATCATGTCGAAGCCTGCCATCTGTGATCTTCATCAGCAAGTGCTGCAGTTCCTGCTCACTTTCAGCAAGCCCAGTGGTGTCATCTGTATATAGCAAGTTGTTTATACACCTTCCTCCCATCCTGATGTGGCACTGTTCTTCATATCAACCCACTTCTTGTTATTTGCTGAGCATACAGATGGAATGAGCATGGTGAGAGGATACAACCCTGACGCACACCTGCCCTGATTGTCATTCATGCATGATTCTGTTTGTTGGCACAATCGCCTCTCTGTCAGTGTACGAGCTCTGCAGGCGCACAATGAAGTGTTCTGTAATTACCATTCTTCTCAAGCCTATCAAAAGTTTGTTATGATTTGCACACTTGAATGCCTCTTTGAGGCAAAACTCATCTCGCTCACGTCAGCGATGAGATTCTTTGTTCCATGTCTTCTGAATCCAAGCTGAACTGGTGGCAGTTCCTGTCAAGGTACTGCTGCAACCATTGTTGGATGATCTTCAGCAACATTTTACTTGCATATGGTATCAGTGATACTACTCAAGTTATAGAGCACTATTGGGTCATCTTTCTTCCAGATTGGTACAAATATGGCTCTCTTCTGGTCAGTTGGCCAAGTGGCAGTTTCCCAGATTTCCTGAAAAAGGTAAGTGTCTCCAGTGCCTAATCACTTTGTTGAAACATTTCAGTTGGGATCCCACCCATTCTTGAAGCTTTGTGTGGGGCTAATGCATACAGTGCAGCTTGAACTTCTGCCTTCAGTACCAGTTTCTCGCTCCAGTGCTACTTCCTGAAATGGTAGACTTTTGACCAGTTCTTTTTGGTGTAGTCTTTCCATCTTTTTTATAACGTATCCTACAACATTCAATATTTTCCCACCAAATTTTTTAAGATTGCAATTCAAAGATTGAATTTTTTCTTCAGTTTCTTCAGTTTAAGATATCCTGGGCAGATGAATGAATGCCTAGTGATTGAAAATCAGTCAATCAAATAATTTGATATGATGTAATGCTAAACAACCATTTAAACACATGTTTTATTATTATTATTATTTAGCATTTATTATTTATAAGTGCTACAGTATTTGGTAGAGATAAAATATGGATAAAATGAATGATTTTATTTATAAATGGCTTTGCTTATCTTTTTCTGTTGAATTTTAGAGTATTTAAAAAGTACACAAATTTGTTAACAGTAATGTAACAGCACTGACAGCAATAAAAAATCAGAAATAAAAAATTGCATTGCAATATGAAATAGATTTAAAATATTAAATGTGGTTTAGTGGAAAGAATATTAAAGCTGAAGTCGAATAACCATGTTTTAAGGCCTAACTCTGAATTACTCTCAATGTTTGCTTTTAGGCAAGTAGCTTCACTCTCCAATTTTCTCAATTATAAAGAGAAATACAATAACATACACCTATCTCAAAGATCTGGTGGATAATTGGAAATCCTCCTTACACAAATATAAAAATGTTGCATATACTTGAAAAAGATTTAAACTTTTCACAATTGATATTTAAGAACTATATTGATATTTCAACTATATTGAAAGTTGCCACACTTCATTCTTATTAAATAAGCGCATCTCCAGAGGTACAATTTTTTCTAATAATTATTACCTGAATTTTAAAATATTCCAGAAAAGGTAAGCAATTGTTAGTCCTAAGTATATATGAGGATCACATCAACAAAGCCAATAGCAATAATAGTTACAATATTTTGGGACAGAGTTGATTCTAAACATAGAAATACAAAGACTCTCCTCTTAAGTCGTACTCAAGTTCTTGAGTTTTATGGGATTTTTTTATGTTGAAACACACTCTCGCTGCTATCGAGTCAATACAGACTCACGTGACCTCATGGGTCAAGGTTGAACTGACCCTAGAGGTTTCCAAGACTGTCACTGTATGGGGATTGGTTCTTTTGAAGTGATGACCTGCGATTGCAGTCTAGTATACAACCTCTACTCCACCAGGTCTCCTTTTGGTTGAAAGATACTTGTGAAGTCTTTACATTTCAATCGGCTTATTATTTAGTTTCCAAGGTTATGCTCCTTGCTTACTTTTGTGCAAAACCTGCATATTTTTCTTAAATTTTAGAATGTATCATTCTCTACATCAGTCATACCTTATGGTTCATGATTGGAAAACATATGCAAAGGCCCATTTAGTTTAATAGAGGACTGAAAGTATTTGTCATTTTGGAAATTAAAAATTTAGCAATATATACTTGAAGAATTTTAATATGGAATTTATTATTTCTTGTCTTTGCTATATAGTTTGGTTAAAATTGAACCAGTGTCTAATTAAATTTATACTTTGGATGAGTTTTTGTTTACATTAGAATGCCTTTTTATGCTCCCTCCCTTACTGATGAAATTATTTTTCTAGGTAGTTATCAGATCCAATTCAATTGAGTTATTTTCATATATCTGGGTTTCATAAGCCATTTTATCTCTTCAGAATCAGTTCAAGCAGGAACAGGAGACAGTTCAAGCAGGAGAGAGTTGCTTTCATATTGGAATTGCATGGCATGAACAGATGTCCTTTATATCTTATCTTCAATTCCAAATGTTTTCCATCAAGTTAGTTTCATGCACTTCAACTCTGCTGTATGAGATCTCTTTAAAGTGTTAAAAAGCAAAGGTGTCACTCTGAAGACCAAAGTCCAACTGCCACAAGCCATAGTATGCTCAATGGCCTCATCTGCATGTGAAAGCCAAAAAAAGTGAATAAGAAAGACCAAAGAAGAATTTATGGTTTTGAATTAGGGCATCAGTGAAAAATAGTAAGGAGCGCCAGAAGAACAAATTTGCCTTGGAAAAAAAGTACAGAGTGTTCCTGAAGCATGAGGATAGTCTGGCTTCATCTCATGTTACGTAGGCCACATCCTCTGGTGAGACTTCTCCATGGAAAGAGACAGCAGACTTAGAGGGAGAGAGAACATGGAAGCTCCTCAAGGCGGGTGGACAGGGATTGAGAGAGTAGCTGCAACTGTGAGATCCAACACAGAGAGGGCTTTGAAGAGAGTGTGGCAGGAACAGTGCGTTGTTTCATTGTACATAGGGTCCGGTCCCTAGGGCTTAAAATCAATGTGACATCAGCTGAAAATATATATATATCTTACATAAAATATATAAAATAATTGACAGAAATATTCTGAAACTAGAAATGAAGGCACTTCAATATTCAAAATATTCTTGCTTTGACTACTTATTACTCAGGCATGATTTAGAGAGGAAGCAATCACTTTGCTGTCCTTGCCTAGGACTCTAAACCGTTTCTTTAATCAAGAGAGATTACCTGAGGAGAGATCATTCCGTCTAAGAGTATATGTAATGGTTTTAGTCATTTTTTAAAATAGGGAATGATATATGACTTGTGTCCTCTGACTTTCATGTAAATGATGCTTCTTTTCTACTGCAAAATTAACCATTTTCAAGCTGAATACATGTTTGAAATATGGAGAGTAAATAAGAAAGCTACAACAAAATACTATAGCATACAATCAGATAACGCAACTCATACCTCATTAGAAATATTCTTTAGCAGTTATTAAATTATAGATGCCAAACTATTTGGTGCAGATAAAAATGTGGATAACACCCATGGTTATACTTGTCAATCCTTTCATTTAACCTTGAAGATTAACCTTAAACAGGTTCCTACAGTATATTAAAAGTGTTTGACTACTTGAAAACCTATTACTGGAAGGGTTGTGAATTTTTTTCCTTATCTGATACTGCTGCTTCAACCATACCTAAATATTTTACAATTATTCTTCTGCCAGAGAAGCCTTCAATTGTTATTATTGAAAAGGATTTCTGTTCCAGTGAGTGCCTCTGCTGCTGTCCAATTCATTTCAAATTTACATTTCCTGTCTTCTGATGCCCCAAAAAATGAGTTTTTGATTTGTGTCTCGATCTAAAATGTTGAACAAATTTGGCATTTTGATTCTTTCTTTTAATTCAGAACTACTTCCATGTTGGGGGAGGGGTAATTGGTTTTAACTTTGAACAGCAATTTTGTTCATTACAATCATTATGCATTCCTCCTTTCACAAATTTGTTTGTGTAGCTAAAAAAGCAGAGGTTTACTTTGAGCCCCAGTTTAACCTCTTACTGGTTTTGTGGGGACAGTACGGGGACAGTAAGATCTCCATGTCCTTTTCTGTAAAATTATAAAAACAAATTAAACCTTGAAGACAGGATGGTTTTGAAGATTAAAAGGAGATAATGCCTATAAAATACTTTCAAAAGGTTGGCCCACTTTGTAGACTGTTCCCAATCTACAGGTCTACCCAATCACTAGCATTCCTTTTGCACTGGGTAATGAGTCCAGTCTGTAAATGAATCAGCAAATCAGTGCAAGTCTGACCTACAGATATTAATCCATCTAAAAAGTTAAAGGACATTTTCTTTTCATAACATGCAATAGAGGAGTTAAGAAATAATAACCCTAAATATTTGAAGCATCCAATGTTTTCTAAATATTATTATCCCCTGGACTAATAATCTGATTGAAGATCCATTTATCAAGACTCAGTTCTTGTCAATAACAGAACTACGGACATCAAACTAAACTCTTGGGGTCCTTCAGAACTTGCCAAATGGGGATCGATATTATAGTTCTACAAATCCACCTCTCATTTGACTCCAAGTCCATAAAATCAACCCATCTGCCAGTGTATTCAATTCACACTTTCCTATAAGGAAAAAATACACACTATTTTGCCAGCTATCCTTTTATCATTCCTCTGAAAATCATTGTTCCATTATGAAGGAGCTGATACAGATCTTGCCCACAGAATTTACATTGTCTTTTAGATGCTTAAAAAGGAGTCTACTCAAAATATTCTTACACAATGCATAATGTTTTACACCACAATGATTCGATACATGTATACATATGTGTGTGTGTATATATATATATATATATATATATATATCATACTATTTTATTTTCTTATATGTAAGTTATATTGGAAGGATCCGGGTTGTTCAGTGATTAAGTGCTCAGATGCTAACTGAAAAGTTGTTGATCGGGCTGAGCCCCGGTGGCGCAGTGGTTATGCACGGGACTGCGGCCTACTGGGATGGAGGTTCAATTCCAGCTCCACAGGAGCAAAGGCTTGGCTTCCTACTCCCACCACCAGAGGGCGGTGATGCCAAAAAAAGAAGTTGTTGATCTGGGGGCTGAGCCCCGGTGGCGTAGTGGTTGTGTGCGGGACTGCAGCCCACTGGGTAGGCATTTCAAATCCAACAACAGCTCTCCAGAAGCAAGGCTGGGCCTCCTACCCCGACCAGAGGGCAGTGATGCCTCCCCCCACCCCCAAAAAAGCTGTTGCTCTAAATGAACCCATTAGCAACTTCTGGAGAGAAAGAGAGGTCAATCTGCTCCCACAACGACTTACAGTCTTGGAAACGATGGGACTGTTCTAGTTCTACTCTGTGCTCTCAGGTCACTTTGGGTCAGAGTTCACCCCACAGCAGTGGATTTGTTTTTTGTTTGAATTTTGAGTTTTAATCTAAATTTGTAGACTTCCATGTCCTCACCTTGGACAGTAGGACCACAGGCCATGTTATTAAATAACTGAGTTCTAGTGAGTGCTAGATAGCATTTTTATAAAAAACACTGGGATGTAAGACTAGAATGGATTTTAAATGAATATTTAATCTTGTTATAACACACAAATCAACAACAATATAAATAAGGGGCATATTTTCAAGATGTTTCAATATGACTAGATTCAATCTACATTTTTTTTAATGACAGAATCAGCTTATAACCAGCAAGTAGCGCAAGGCAGTTAAGGTTTCCTTGGTGCCAAGTATTGCATATCACGAGACGCATTGTCACTGTCACTGCAAAGGGTTCCGATGTGATAAAAGTTCCTGGTGAAGTGCTTCACACTACCATACGCTGACTGAACATTTATTCACAAGTCAAACTTTCATTGAGTACTTCCGACAGATCAGATACCATGATAAGCACTGAGAGAAAAAACCTAAATACAACATTTTTGTCTTTTTGCTGTTGGTGGCTATCGATTATACCTTGATTCATGCTGGCTTGACATAACAGTACACAATATTGTTGGGTCTTATGCATTCTTCCATGCTCTTTGATATGTTTGAATCCATTGCTTGAGGCAATTGTGTCAATCCATAAAATATATTATTAGAAACTAATCAATTGAGCATTTAGATGATGCCCAAATAGTACGAATATTTTGATTCAAAATATAAATGCAAAATATTCATGCTACACCCATTATAAATATTGTCCTACATTTAAAATCCTCTACTATTTTCAAAGTGAGTGTGTAGAGTGAAATTCATGTTCAATTGTGACGTTTTACTAAATCTGATTTCACCGACATAAGCAGTACTGCTTGCCCAACATCCCCACTGATATCATTGGGGCCAGGCATTTCGGGTTGCTGAGCTTATGCTATTGAAGCTACTCCTGGTTTTCCTCATTTCATACTTCTGTCAGTAAGGGATAACCAGTGTTAACTGGAAGGTAAGCAGTTCAAAACTACCAGCCACTCCTGAGGAAAAAGATTTACAGCC
Source organism: Nesogale talazaci (assembly GCA_004026705.1). Classification (NCBI taxonomy): domain Eukaryota; kingdom Metazoa; phylum Chordata; class Mammalia; order Afrosoricida; family Tenrecidae; genus Nesogale; species Nesogale talazaci. Next base: position 38,836 of record PVJH01000032.1, on the reverse strand, counting down.
TTGTAAAGCTCACAGGGGGAGTTCTACATTGTTTTATAGGCTGAAGATGAATCAGAATCTATTTTATGCCTATGAATATTTTCTTGATCTGTGCTCCAGTCCTCTACTTCTGTTTTGGCTGCCATGATCTGATCTGGTGGGATCTCCTTACTCCCTGCTCTGCCCCTTGACAGCATGAAGAAACTTTTGCCTTTCCTAACTTCTCCTTTTTTTTTTATTTCCCTTAAGAAATGTTTGGACTCTATGTAGAAAGAAATGCCCTACAAGTCACTGCTGAGATGCAGACAGAGCTACCCAAAACAAAAAATTGTGTCTTCTAGGTCTCTTCCAGCCTGTCCTCCACCACAAAGTTTTTGCTCACACTGAAATTCATAGTTCACTTTACATGACTATTACTTTGGTATTTATGCAACTCAATGGATTTTTTACTGTTGTTTTACTATTTTAATTATTTCAAAATTTCATTTAAATATTTTTTACTATTTTAATTATTTAGATATGTGAAGAGTCCAGATGGCCTAGTGGATTAAGGCTGGGTCAGCAGTTAGAACCTACTTCAAAGTCTGTAGTTAGAACCCGCCAGCCACCCATGTGAAGGGGTAAAAAAAAAAAAAAAAAAAAAAAAAAGTTTTCTCTTCCTGTAAAGATTTACAGCATTGCAAACCCAAAGAAAAGGGAAGTTTTATATTGTATTATAGGGATGTTATAGTTGGAGTCAATTCAATGACAGTGGGGAGGGGGGGGGCGGAGTTCAGTTATCCAGAATGATTAGATTTTTTTTTAATCAAGAAAGTCTGCTAAGTAGTAGGTACTAGAAGACTAAGTAAATGAAGGAAACACAATTCCTGACCTAAAGCAGCTAAGACACTTAGGTGGTGTAGACACTCATGCTTTGGGCTGTTAACCTATAAGGTCAACACTTCAAAATCAGCCACAGGGGAAAGGTTGCCCCATAAAGAAACAGTCTCAGAAAGCCCTAGGGCAGAGGTTTGTTTGGGGAGGACCATATTAAGCACATAAAAGTTTGGTAAATATATATTGGATCAAAAAAGGCACCAACTATGAAAGCACAAATCTCACACTGCAAGTCATTATGGGAATGAGGACCAAAAATAAATAAGTTTAAAACATACTTATGACAAAATACAGACTCATGGGCAACATGTTAATAAAAGTAAACTAGTAATTTCTTTTTTTTTTTTTGCTATTTCATTTTTTTTGGGGGGGGGGCATTACTGCTCTGGTGGCAATAGGAAGCCCAGGCTTGTTCCTGGAGAGCTGCTGCTGGATTTGAACCACCAACCTTGTGGGCCGCAGTCCCGCACACAACCACTACACCACCGAGACTCAGCCATAAACAGGTAATTTCTATAAAGCTATTTGCTCAAGGCATATTCAACATTGAGTAAACTATTTTTATTTACTTATTCTAGGTATTAATGATCCTACTATGTGTTCTGTAATGTAAAATCAAATGAAACTTCCTGATCTCATTACCAATCAACCTTACTTATCTTATTTTCAAGTATTAATAGGAATAAGCCAAGTGATTCTGCCTTTCCTGTGTTTCCTGTTTACATATAAACATCTGCCTTTTCGTAGCAATCTGAATGTAAACCTCAATCTAAACCATTGATATGAGAGGTATCATCTAAATGAAGCTCATTTATTCAATAAAGTTGTAACTTAGATTGAATTTGTTACAGCAAATTGCTATGCACTAGAGACACTAAATTAAATGTCTTCCAATCTTATATGGTTCAATGTGGTTGGGGAAACAGGAATGTAAAGAGTAAAATATAACATTGCAAAAATATAATTGTTTTTACAATCAAACTATGTACAAAGCCTCCAAAAGTGGGTGGTTAGTTCTGCTAGAGATCAAGAAAGGCTTTTCAAAGGTAACACTGGAATAGGCACTGTGTCAGTTCGGGTAGACTAATGAACAAATTCATAAACATGCTTATGTACAGAAGAGAGAGTTTTAGAAAAAGGGTAATTCTACATTGAGAAAACAACCCACCCAGTCAAGTTCAAGGTCATAGATCTGATATTAATCCATATGTTTGATACCAATCTATAAAGTCCTCTTCAGAATCACAGAACACACACAATGATGCGAAACGCAGACTGATCACAAGTCAGTGAGTAGAAAGTCTCTGGATACAGTGGCAGTAGAAACATCTCAGCACTGGCAGAGGTCTTTCTGTAGTTTCTCTGGCTTCAGGGCTCAGGTAGCACCAGCGTAGGTCAATGTGGCTTCTCCTCAGAGATGTCTCACAGGAAGTCAACCTTGTCAGTTGAGTGACTCTAGGAAATGAAGTAGTGAGAGAGTGTCTCCTACTTTCAAGAAGGTAGTGCCAGATTTCCCAGAATTCTCAGAGGAAAAGACCATGCCCACACAGAGATCTCAATGACTGACAGGCTAGACTCCATTCCCACACTCTTAATCCTCAAATTGACACCTCAGGTGAGTGCCACAAGACTTTTCACAATGAATGGCATGTTCCATGTGCAAAAGGTGAGGGGGAAATTCTAGGCAAAGAAGAGGGTCTGGACCAAGTGACTTATTCTATATGGCAGCCATGGAAACCTCTTCTTTTTTGACCAGTTCCTTTTCTCTAAACAGTTCATGATTTCCATCAAAACAGCCCGATTTTACAGTGAAAATATTTTAATCATCGGAGGTCAGATTAGACCTTCACCTATTCATATTATTTTCATATGCTCTGGAAATGGTCAATTTTTAGAAGAGCAAGGCAATTGTCAGTCTGGCCTTTTCAATGACAAACTGACATCTTCTGATTGTGCAGTACTCCCTGTGGGTTGCTAGGATTTCTTTCCCATGGATCTCTTCTACAACCTGCCCTCGCATGGCTTCTGCCTTACACCATTAGACTCAATGCTCAGGAACAATCTGTCCAAATCACTCAACATCTTTTGCCCCAAGACTCTTCCATCCTTTCCTCCCACTTTGAATGCCTACCTCCCTGAGCTCAGAAGGACAGAAGGAACCTGTCAAGGATGCCAGTGAGAACCACCTCCACCTGGAGCATCTTTCTCAACATACTGTCTGTGGCTCTCCAAAGAGTTTGTTTGAACAGATATCAGCAATGGAAGAAGATGGGACTTGTATCGCTATAGCTACTGCCACGTGCTTTAGGGTGTCTCATACCACAAGATAGAGGCTCTGAAACATGCTTCCATCAATCACTGGGGATATCAAGGGAGTGCATTCTGAACTGATTCCGCCCCTTTCACTGAATCCTTCAGTGTGACACTATATATTCATGAATTTGTAAATTGTACCTTCTTTAAATAAAAGAGAATTATAGTGTTATCAATACAATTGTGTATTCAAATTTCTTAAATACAATATGTTTTTAATGGTGTAAGTGAATATGAGAATAATCCATTCATTCTGTGGTCTTTAACAAAATATTTCAGAGCAGTTTAGTTGGTCTTAATCTCTTTGCTATTAACCCCAACTAAAAACCTTTCATGAATGACAATTACAAAGGTAAATGCCAGTTGGAACTTGACCCTTTGGAATTTTTTGTAATAGACTCACTTCAAAGAATCTTAGTATGTTTTTAGAAAAACAAGGTGTTTGGCCACCACTTTGGAATTATTTTTTTTTCCAGAAAAGCTGGTAGAAGAAGTCAATTATCTCCATAGCAACTTGGAGATTTTGTCCAGAGTAAAAACCTATAGATTGCTGCTGTCCTGCTGGCAGGTAGTCCTCCTGATGGTGCAGTAGTTAGAGAGCTCAGCTGCTGACCCAAAAGTGGGTGGCTCACATCCACCAGCTGCTCCAGATAGAAAGATATGACAACCCCTTCCAACAAGATGACAATTTTGGAAACTCTTTGGAGAATTTCCTTTCTCTCCTTCCAGATCCTGCTATGAAGTGGCATTTGATTTGGGGTCCTGCTGTCTATGAATCTTTATCACATAGATGTTTAGAGCAGGAGAGAGAGAAAAAATGGACATACACACAACCAGTTAATTCCAAACTTCGCCAGAATGAATCCAAACAAAATCATCTGTTATATTGAAGTACCACTCTTAATCCACATATTTTCCTAATGAAAAGGACCAAACTTTGCTACATAAAAATGCCTATCTGGGGAACTATCCAAGAATTTCATTAATTATAAGTAATAGAAATACTAAGATGAATGAGATCCAATGGCATATCGTCATCTTTCTGATAAAATGAATAATCTTCCGAAGAGTATTAGAAAATTCCTTGAAGAGATATGCTGCCTTATTGCAGTTAAAATGGGGGCCATTCTCCAGAAATGAGGAGAAATCAAATTCATGTGTACCCTACAGGCTTTGGGTTTTCAAAAAACACACTGCCATAGAGCAGATTCGAAACTATGGTGACTCTGTAGGAGAGGACAGAATTGCCCCTGGAGTTTCTAAGACTGCTACTCGACAGGAAGAGAAAGCCCTGTCCATTCTTATTTGAAAATCTTACAATACGTGTGACTGAACAAGACACCATAAATCTTTAAGGGAATTAAAAGCCAGAATCTGAGAGCGTGCATAGGTGTATATTTCATATGCATATATGAAAAGAGTTTTAATTCTTTTGTATGAGTCTTAAAAATATTTCATAGCACAATGATTCTTTGTACAGAACAGGGAAGAATTAAGGAAGTCATCTAGTTAACTCTTTGCTTTATGGTTAAGGATATAGGGCAATGTCACAGGGATAAGATTATCTTCTTCAGAAAACACTAGAGTACAAACTGGTTTTGAAAATGCTAGCGCCAGAATAACTATTCAAATGTAACTATCTTATAATGGTCATATAAAATGATATTGTAGCTCTTCTAAACTAAAATGTATTCACTTTGGGGGTATTTATTGACATTAAAAGAGTCTCTGAAATTCACAAATAAAAATAATCCCAGTTATATGTTAGAGTTCTACAAGAATCCTGGTCTACATCACCACAGTTTGCAGACAAAGGCACAGGAAAGCAGGAAAGCATGATTTGGTTTTATGGCTAGAAGGTTCAATTAAGTAGAAAAGATAATCTATGAAGAGCTAAAAGTTCACTATGATAATGAGGGAGAGTTCATGTAAAGAAACATGGGTTAAGCTCTGGACTACTAACCACAAAGTCTGAAATCTCTATTCAGCTGCTCCAAGTAAGAAAGAATGAAGTTTTCTACTCCCGTGAAGATTTCCAGTCCCAGTAACATACAGGTTCAGTTCCAATCTGTCCTATGTGAGTCAGAATTTATGGCAGAGAGTAAGTTTTCTAGAAAATAAGTTCTACATGGGCAGAAACAGTTCCAACATATCAATAGAACATACAACATGAAACATGACCCAGTATTGGGTCATCCTCACAGTTAGTTACTATGTTTTAGCAGTCACTGCATCACTCCAACTCATTGAGGGACTTTTTTCCCCACTCACCCTCAATTTACTAAGCATGATGTCCTTTGCCAGGGATTGGTCTCTCCTGATAATGTGTCCAAAGAACATGATGTGAATTCTCACCCTCCTCACATCTAAGGATCATTCTGGCTATACTTCCTCAAAGACAGGGTTATTTGTTATTCAGAAATCCATGGTATATGCAATATTCTTTACCAATGTCATAATCCAAATGCATCAGTTACTTTATAGTCTTCTGTATTCATTGTCAAGCTTGTACATGTATATGAGGTGAATAAAAATGCCATGGCTTAATTCAAGTGCACCTTAGTCTTCAAATTGAAATCTCTGCTCTTTAACACTTTAAAGAGGTCATGTTCAAAAGCGTTTTCAATGTAATGCATCATCTCATCTCTTGACTGCTTTTTTCAGGAGCAATGATTGTGTATCCAAATAAATGAAATCCTTATCTGCACACTGTTTATCATAATGTTGTTTATTGTTTCAGTTGTCAGGACTTATGCTTTCTTTGTTTTGAGGAGACATTCATACTGAAGGCTGTAGTAACACATTTCATCAGTATTTCAAGTCTCCTTGATGTTCAACTGACAAAATTTTGTCATTTACTTACTAAGGTTATTAATGAGTCTCCCTCCAATCTCAATGCCATAGTCTTCTTCAGATAGTCAAGATTCTTAGATCTGTTGCTTAGCATTTACATAGAATAAGTACAGTAAAAGGATACAATCCTCACACACACACCTTTACTCATATTAAGCTGTGTAGAATCTCCTTAACATTTTTTCTTATGTACAGATTCTGCAAAGCATAATTAAGCACTCTGATATTCCTATATGTCACAGTGTTATCCATAGTTTGCTATAATCCATACAGGTCAATGTCTTTGCATAGTCAGTAAAACATTACGAACTACCTTTCTGGTGGTCTTTTCTTTCAGCCAAAATTCATCTGGTGCCAGAAGTGAAATACTTGTCCATGAATGCTTTTGAATTCAGCTTGAATTTCTGGCATCACTTTGTCAATATATTCCTTGTAGTCATTTTCAAGTTTTCTTCACCAAATATTACTTGCATGTAACATTGATAATGTTCAATAATTCCCATATTCTGTGGGGCTACCTTTCTTTAAAATGGCACAAACACGGATCTCTTCTAGTCAATTGGTCAGGGAACTGATCTTCAAATTTCTTTGAATAAAACATTGAATGCTTCCATTAGTGCCTCTTTTTGTAGACACATTTCAGCTGGTATTCGGTCAATTCCTGGGGCCTCGTTCCCACCAATCCCTTCAGGGCAGCTTGGACTTCCTCTTTTTACATCATTGTTCCTTGATGATAGGCTGCCGCTTGTGTATTTGAATGTCCATCAATTTTTGTATGTAAAAGTACAGTATGTATTCCTTCTGTCCTTTTTGATGCTTCCTCTATCATTCCACATTTTGTTATAGACTCATCAATATTTCAACTCAATGTTTCAGGTTGTTTTGTTGTTGCTGTTTCTGCCTCTAAGTTTTGAGATGGACTGAGCGTGTTCTTCACTTTTGGCTTTCTAACCCCAAATTTTTAGACATATCATTTTAATACTTTCTTGTGTCCTCTCAAATGATATTTTGAAATTTCCTGCTCAGCTCTTTCACATGGTCTTTTTCCTCATTTACTTTAGCTGTGCTAAGTTCAAGGGAAAGCGTTGAACTCTCTTCTGTCATGCAGTTGGGTCTTTTCTTTATCATTTTGAAATTATTTTTTCCTGTTCTCCTATAGGATACACTTGATACTGTCCCATGATTTTATGGCCCTTGGTTATTAGTGTTCAATGTATGAAATCAGTCCTTAAGATGGTGTCTAAATTCACATAGAATGTACTTGAGATTTGGCTTCCTGTAATTATGATTAAAAATGTTTCATAGGCCCAGTATGCACATATGACTATACTAATATGGCCAAAACTCTATGCTAATGTTCCTTTTGAAATCTTGAGTGCATTATTTTTCATTCTTTTCTGTCTTTTTAATGGTCCTTTGCTTTCCCATGCACGATGTTCTTGATGTCATCCCAAAACTGATCTGGCTTTCTGTCTTTAGTATTCAATGTATCAAATCTGTTCTTTAGATGGTCTCTAATGAAGCTGCGATAAACTCTTTCAGGTAGCATCTCACCTCTCAAGGTGTTATCATTTCCTTCAGCTTCAATTTGAACTGCAATGTTTTGCAATTAAGCCCCTCATTTTTATTCTAACTGATTATAAGGAGTTTCTCGATTGTATCTTTCCACAAACGTAACAAAAATTTCTTTATGTATTCTCAGCAAGATCCATGTACACGTCACTGCTATTGTTAGCTGCCAGCAAGTTATTTCCAACCCACAGAAAATGTACACCAGAACAAAACCCTGCCCATGATCCAGTCAGCCTCAGAGTGATCCCCATGCCTGAGCCCATAACTGCAGTCACTCTGCCCATCCATATCCTTGAGAACCTTCCTCTTTATCACTGCCCCTCCATTTTATCAAGCATGGAGTCCTTTTCCAGGAACTGGTCTCTCCTGACAATATTGCCAAAGTATACAGGATAACGTCTTGCCATCCTGGACTGTACGGAGCATTCTGGAGGCACTTTTTCCAAGACAGCTCAGCTTGTCCTGTTAGCAGTACAGGATACCTTCAATATTCTTCTCCATCACCACAATTGAAATACAGGGATTCTCCTCTAGTCTTCTGTCTTCAATGTGCAACGTTCACATGCACATGAGACAAAGGAGAATTCCATGGCTTGTGTCAGATGCTCCAAGAGTCTGTAAGACGAGTTGCATTAGGTAAACCTTGGCACAAGACCTCTCTACAGTACTGAAAAGCAAGGATGTTACTTAAAGACTCTTGACTGCTGCTGCCTTGAGTATTGATTGTGAATCCAAGCAAGGCAAAATCCTTAACAGCTTCCAACCTTTCTCCATTTATCATGATGTCACCTATCGATCCATTCGTGAAGATTTGGGTCTTCTTTACATTGAGTTGCAATCCGTAATGAAGATCCATCCTTGCTCTTGATCTGTACGTGTGCGTCAATTCCCCCTCGTTTTCAGCAAGCAAGTTTGTATTACCTGCTTCTCACAGGATGTTAGGATACCTTCCTCCAATCTGGATACCTCATTTCTTCACATAATCCAACTTCTCTGAATATTTGCTCAGCAAAGAAGTTGATTTTACATGTGAGATGATACAACTCTGATTCTTACATTTCCTGATTGTAAACCTTGCAAAGTTTCCTGTTCTATTTGGTTAACTGCCTCTGCGTCTATGCCCACAATCCACACAAGAACAATGAATTGTTCCGGAATTCCCATTCTTCTTAATGTTATCCACAGTTGGTTATGATCCATAGTAGAATATCTTGTCAGAGTCAATAAAACACAAAACATCATTCTAGTATTTGCTGCTTTGAGCTATGATCCATGTGACATCAGCAATGAGATCCTTTGTTCCACATTTTTAAAATATGGCCAAATGATAAGAAGGCATCCATATTTGTACTCATTTCAAAGAAAGGTGACCCAACAGAATACTCAAATTCTATAAAATTTTCATTGATATAGTATGCAAACAAAAATTTTCTGATGATCATTCAACAATTCTGGCAGCAGTAAATTGACAAAGAGTTCCCAGAGGGGGTGCTAGAAAGATTCTTGACACTGTATGTTACCATATGCAGAATAATAATGCAGTAAACTTGAAATAGGAGAAGCGCTCGTGCTGCAATGCTTACATACTCAGCTCCTAACTGAAAGATTGGCATTTCAAGTCTATCAGCTGTTCAGCTGGAGAAAGATGCTGTGGACACTACCATAATCGCTACGGGCTTGGAAACCTTGAAACCCTGATATGTCCTACCTATAGGATCGTTATGAGTTGGAATCAACTGGAAGACAATGGTTTGGGATTTGGATCTGAAAATAACACAAGTATCCAAAGAGCCATAGGCAACATTAAAAAAAGGGAGATAGAAATAGATATGGTTAAATTTACTTAGCCATAAATTATCCATTATATGAATTTTCAAAAATATATTAAAAATATTTTAGCACATTGATAAAGATCAGAGAGTTTAAAACTTGAAATGGTTTTAAAATTTTCTTCAAATACAAAAATATAAGATCAAGTAAAATGTGAATTTTAAGTGATAAATCAAAGTTTAATGTCTACAGCTAGCAAAAAGGCTTAGGGAAATTTTATTCAACAATTTACAATTGTGGCATTACAAATTCAATCTCATGAGCAAATAAATGTTTAATGGTAAGTTTCAGATATTTCAACCCTGCACTTTAATTTTGTCATTTTTTTCACAATTGAATTACTAGCTTAATTAGCATGTTGAGTGTCTGATTAAGAGTAAATATTTGCTACTTTAGTCCAATTTAATGACTTAAACCATTGTCATAACAATATTTTCATTTCCTTTTTTCATTCCTTTTAATAAAACAGGAAATATCTATATAATATATACCGGTGAAAATTATGCTAATGTCAAAAACTGAACTGACTGTTAGAAAGGAAAAGTGTTATGCAGTAGATACAAACATTTACTAAGGGTATGGAAGAGTTGGTAGGCAACATTGTATAAGACAGTGATTCACAAGTATCTTGAAAGGCCAATATTCTAAAGAGAGGCTGCATGGATATATTTTCACACTTATTCTTGCTAGTAGGTCAGGCAGACATTGGTAAGTAAAACACATAAGAACATTAATTGATTTTCTTTTTTTTTTTTTTTTTGGTTTTTGGGGCATCACTGCCCTCTGGTGGTGAGAGTAGGAGGCCCAACCTTGCTGCTGGATTTGAACCTCCAACCCAGTGGGCCGCAGTTCTGTGCACAACCACTACACCACCGGGGCTCAGCCCCATTAATTGATTTTCATCAGTGACTAAGATAATAACAAAATTCAGAATGCCTACCTTCCTGATTAGAGTTTGAAAATAAAAGGACAATATATATACTCCAATGAAATTCTATCAAAAAGAAAAAATACCATCAAAATGAAAGAACAATAGAAGGCATCTATTAAGACTTCCTTTTGCATTCTGCATGATGTTATAGCAAGGATATCAAGACAGGAAAATTAAATAAAAATATATATCTCAGAAAGAAAGATATTGTCATTATCTAACTAGAAATTCACAGTCCAAAATAATATAAAAGCAAATTATAATAATTAAAAGAGAGACTAATGGATATAAAAATATAAAAAAATAAATTAAGTTCATTCTATAGCATGTAAATATTACAAGTGTTTGATAAAAGACATTAAAGAACATGAAATTCAAGGATAATCATTCCTATTAAGTAGATTCAGACGCATAGAGACATTATGGGACAAAGCAGAAAATCCTCAAAGTTTTCAAGGTTGTATGTCAATCTTTGTGGAAAAAGAAAGCCTCATCTTTCTGCATGGAGTGGCTGGTGAAGTGAAGACATCAAAAGACATCAAACTTTCCTTTAGCCACTGACAGCTTCGGCACTCTACCACCAGGGAGCTTTACTTCTCATGTATAGGAAGATTATCTTAAAAATATGACAATTATTGAAACATTGAATTATGTAATGCATGTCAAAATTAGAATATTGACTGAGTATTCAACTAGTTTGACAATGATAATGATAATAAGAGAAGATATACTTTGGAGACATTTGCACTAATTATAAAAATATAATAATGATTTGCGATTAGCAGTTTAGGATAACAAAAGGATAAATAAATGAGAAATAAAACCTGGACTAACAAATACATGTAAACTTCATAGATCACAAGCAGATCAGTACAAGAATAATAATACAAAGATGTTTATATGGGTGGTGAGGTATCTATAAATTTACATGGTTCTCTCTTAACATAAAGAAATGCATTTAAGGTGGATTAAATAATAAGAGGAATAAAACTGATGGAATTCTAGAAGAAAACATAAGAGATTCTTTCTAAAATTCAAGAGAGAAAGATAACACACATACACACAAAATGCAAATAATGAAGATAAAGGTCAATGAAGTTGAAAAAGACAACTTTAAAAAAGGTGTTCATTTGCATTGTGTAATGCTTATTACTTGCCAAAAAAAGAACTGATATATAAAATATATGTAGATTGTATCTAAGATAAATTGATAAAAATAAAAAATTCAATGAAAATATACTAAGGATTAAGGAACGCCTTCATGAAAGAAATTTTAATGTTCATTTACATATGCAAAGTTTCTCAACCTCTTTAGTCATCTACAACCTATAAATTAGAAAACAATGAAATGCAATCTAAAACAAACATACTTATAGAAATTTAAAAGTGGGCTAAGCCCCAGTGGCATGAGTGATTGAGTGCAGGACTGCGGCCCATGGACTTAGCAGTTCAAATCCAGTAGCTGCTCTCCAGGAGGAAGGCTGGGTAGCTCCCACGACCAGAGGACAGTGATGCCATCCCCCCCCCCCCCAAAAAAAAAGAAATTTAAAGGCTTAGAAAGTTGTCTTAGGTATATAGCCTTGCAAAATTCTACAAACTTGTGAGAATGTAATTGGTAAAACTGTTCAGAAGAAATTTTATTAGGGTTAGGGTTAGGGAAAAAAATAAAGTAATTAAAAAATTACAAAGAAATTTTAAATAAAGTTAAAGATATGTGTATCTTCTGATTCTACTATTTCACCAGTACCTAAATAAACTAGAAGGATGAATCATGATATACATGTGAATTAGTAAAAACATGAGTATAGTCATGTTGTTTATAATTTTAAAAATTTGAGTACTGATATTTATTCATTTATTGTTCTTGTTTTTGATGAACTTGGTTATTACTAAAAACTCCATGTCCATTTCAATTTTACTACTCAGATATTTACTAGCAAGATAACAGCCACTATTTTTGAGACCATCCTATATCTGCAAAATTGTTAAATAATCACTATTGCATCTATTGAAAGTGTGACTCTCATACCAAAAATGATAAGTGGCTGATAAACTTCATGATAATCCATATCATGTACATCTAATTGAGAAACATTAAGATCTAATAAATGTGTTGTTTATCGGTGCAAATATATGCACATCTGTGGTGGTTCCATGATATTTTTATCACTCAGGAATCTGGGCTGAATTCCCCACCAATGCGCCTGCTGCACAATGCCCATCAGTGGAGGCTTGCCTGTTGCTAGAATGCCAAACAGTTATAATTGGAGCCATTGAGCTGGGACTAGGAGCATCTTCCCAGGTGATCTGTTTCCAAAACTCTAGGAAAACTCTAGAGACAGCAATGGTCCCCTCTGCAACCTGTCACAGAGATGGTGCAAGATTGAGCCATTTTGTTCCATTATGCACGGGGTCACCATGAGCCAGTAACTCAGGCACGATTCAGTGACGCCCAGCCTCACCACACCGGTGATGTAAAACACAGCTATAATCAGAGTGCATCATGCGCAGTTCACCAGTTGAGGATATACTACGCAGCGATGCACAAAAAACACACTACAATAGCCAGATTAAAATTATCTAGCTAGCTAGTAATCATATTACATGTTATAGCTGGAAAGTTTAGATATTTTATATGTATGAAAAAAGCGTTGTATTTTTTTAGTTTAAAGACAAGATCCATTCAAGAGCATACACTTTCTTCCCTCAATCCTATTTCTCTGCTATTGAGTCAATGCTGACTCAAAGCAAACTGCAGGACCCCGTGAACATGGTGTCCAAAGTGCTTCCAGAGTTGTCAGTTCTCACAGTGGCAGCCTGCCGCCTATTCGCCCATGCAGCCGTGGGTGACGAGCAGCACCAGCTTTAAGGTTCATAGCTGCCGGGCACGTTAGCCACTGTCTCACCAGGGCTTCTTTCTAAGACCAATCCATGGTGAAACACGTGATTCTTTGGTGCCATTAAGTTGGCTTCGACTCACAGGGATACGTGTAACAGAACAAAGCACTGTGTGGTCCTGCAGCAACCTCATAATTGTTCTTATGTTGGAGCGCAATATAGCAGCCAGCATGTCAATCCATCTTGCAATGAGTGCTCTCTTTTCTATCGGCCCTCTGCCTTTTCAAGCATGATGCCCTTCTCCAGGGGCTTGTCTCACCTGACATGTTCAAAGTATGTGAGACAAAGTTTCATCATCTCTGCCTTTCAGGAGCGTTCTGGCCGAACTTCTTCCAAGACAGATTGTTTGTTCTTCTGGCAGTCCAAGGTATTTTCAATATTCTTCACCAGCATCATTATGCAAATGCACCCATTCTATGTATTTCGGATTCATGGTCCAACTATCCATAAGGTTTTCAGTAGCAAATCCCCCTGAAGTTAACAACCTATGTATTCCCTCTTTGTAATCTGCTCATAGTCTGGAAGTGCTGCTGAAACCTGTTCACTGTGGATGATCCTGATAGCATTGGAACATAGCAGGGACAGAGATTCCAACATCACAGCAATTCACAAGCCACCGCAGCATGACCAATGGACAGACACCTGACGGTGTGTGACACTTACAAAATGCTATGTACAATACATGGATGTGTGTATATAACTCAGCAGTCAGTGCTATCCTCTAGAAGAAGGACGTTCAAACCAAAGAAAAGCAAATTTCCAGAAGCAATTTCCAGAAGCTTGAATGGACAGCAACTACAGCGAGAAAACTCCAACCCACAGCAGCCCTTTGAGAATGCCGCGCCAAAGGTGAGACCTTTTCTTGCCAACAGAACTCGGCAGAAACTCCAACCTCGGAGTCAGCAAAGAGAGAGAGCAGAGCAGTCATGAAGGCAATTAATTTAAGGACCATCAGTCCAACAGCAAGTGCTGTGCCAGTATTGGTGCTCTTGTTTCTGACAAAATACAGAGAGCCAGAAACAATGCATTAACTTCTCGGGAAAAACCACAAGAATTACTTTCCAGAATAGAAACTCTTCTGTGAGCATACACGATTACTATCAGAGAAAATGTAATCAGAGACCAAAAGCACGAAAGGAGACACTATTGATATGACAAGGATGAAAGTTATATTCTACATCAAGTCCTGTACTTTGTAAAACCTAGTGTTCTAATTTAAAATTCTTGATTACAGAAGGAAATTTCATCAAAATATATCACTATTGTGGGGCACATTAATATCTGTGTATGCAAAAATGACAATATAATGATGTGCTCAAGAGTATAAATTTAGTCCCCTTAAATAATAATTTAGGCTTAAAATAAGGTAGGGAAATATTCATAGGCACTATAACTTGCATAGTCTCTCAAATGTGTATTGCAATAATTAAAAAATAGGAGCCTATGAGCATTTCAATGGATGCATACAATGAAGTTTAAGTGGACAAGCCAAATTCTCTAACCAGTAACAAAAGACTGGCCAGAAAAAATCACTTTCAAAATAGTTTTAAAAAAAATGTCAATTACTACTAACGTATCATTCTAAGTTAGAGTGTCAGCCTGGCTCATCCAGAGAAACGAACAAAATCAGGGGCATTTATATATGTATGACAAACAACTTCATATCAAGAATAACTTTATGTCAAGAAGATGATCCAGTGCCATCCAGCTAAGCCATAGGTCCAGTAATAGGCAGAGTCTTTTTCAGATTTATGTAATTATAGGTTGACACTGCAGAAAGGCGGTGCAGAAATCAGAGAGCTGACAGACGAGTGGGTACAGAGCAGTGTGGCTCCTAGGTTAGTGGGAGCACAGTGAATTGCTGATATCTACAGGGTCACTGGCCCAAATTGGATGACCCTGGAGGAAGACACCGAGTCCATGCAAACAGGAGAATGAAGTGTAAGGAGGACTGAAGTTCTCTTTGGGTCCGATATAAAAATGCCACATCCCAACACGGTATATACAGGCTACTGCCAGAATGGCTGGTGGGACTGCACATCTACCTCTAGGTAGGAACCACTGGATTTGCATACAGTCTAACTGCCACAGTCAGGATTGGAAGAAAACTTCTTTAAATTGAAGGGGCAGATATTCCAGACACTCACCTTAAAATTAGGTATATTTTTACTATATTTAATAAAAAAAAAACAGATTCTGCTTTTATAGGTACTATTTCCCATTGTTCTGATTAGCCTATCCAGTAAAATGCAAAAAGCATTGCAAAAAAATTAGAATATGTTCTAGACTGGAGCCTGCCATTTCAGCATAAACTAAGACCTGTGTAACTTCTTTATAGTAAGACAAAACAAGAAATAAAAGAAATAAGGAAAAATGAGGTACAAAAAATGGAAAGATAAGAATACCATTATTTGTAGATACTGTTGATTATACAAAGTATACAAAAAATCAACAGAAAACTTGTAGAACAGAATCAGTTTAGTCAAGTAGCAAAAATAAGTGGTAACAATAAGTGTCATAAAAATAATAAAACAACTAAGATCACCTATAAAATATTTAACATAAGATTTTAAATAGCAACACTGGAAGGTCAGAATTAAATTTCTTAGAGAATTGTGATTCCCAAATTTTCAAATTAAATATTAATCCGAGCTCAATTACCAACCAAGCATGACATCAGAATAAAGATTTTTGTCTTGCATAAGACCCAAAACGTGTACCTCTTTATCATTCTTTTTGTGGCTCCCATTTTTGAGAGTCCTTCAAAAGACAAGAAGAACCCCCCAAACAAAAGGAATCCTAGGAAAAAAGAAACAAATCTCTGAAGAGATGGTCAAGAAAAGACCAAAGAAAAGAATTGTACTCTGGACCCAGGGATGAAAATAATGGAAAAGAAATGCATGCATGTCCTTACTGAAAGAAGTTTCATATATTTTATTTTGAGTATAGGGAATAAGTAATTAAAGATCCAAAGGAAAAAAAGAAGAGAAAAGGAAAAGTATTAACTCAATAAATAATGGTCTATATGAAAGTCAATACATGATTTCAGTGTATAGTATCATTTGTGTGGAAAATAATTAGAGTCATAATGTATTTTAATAATGAATTAATTTTAAACAGATAATTGAAGGAACTGGAGTAAGGGAGCTGAGTTCTCATCACACAGAGTAGAAAGTAAACACCATAAATAACATCCCAATATGACAGTACAGGCATGATATTTAGAAATGTACTTTTATAAAAAGCTGAGGAAACAGCTAGAACTTTTAAAAGTTTAAAAACTTTTCTAAGGAGTATGATTTGGGGTAGGTAACTCTAAATCCAGGGATAGGGTGGTATATGCTGACAATGTGGACTTCTGGTGAAAGAACCCCCAAATGTTAGCATATATCAACTTCTGTGAAAAAAAATACTCTCATTGTGATCAATTTATAACAGTCAAAATCTTTCTGGACAGTGTTGGCAAAAGACCTACCAAGCTGACATTAGCATCTCAGGAGAATAGCTTCACGCATGCCTATCTTTCCTTGGTTTGTTAAAACTGTGTATACATATTATTTTGAAAAAGAACAACTAAGTAGCTAGACAATCGCCAAGGACAACAAAGATGAGATGCAATGCCTTAGTTGCCAAATTAGCAGAAAAGGAAAATTTAATATATGAGAAGCTGCCATTTTCTTAAACCGCTGGCAGCAGCAAATGCACTGTGACTGAGGGGATTTCAACTCATAGCTACGCTGTATGGCAAAGTAGAACTCTCCCCTGGTCTTCCCCAAACTGCTCATCTTTAAGGGACTATAAAGCTTCTTCTTTCTTCTGCTTAGCATCTGGTGGTTTCCAGTTGCTGGTCTTAGGGTTTGTAGCCCAACAATGTTTGGCCCACTGCAACAGGCTGGGAGAGCACGCATGAGCAGGACTGCTCACCCCAAGGGCTGCAGTCAGATGCCACCAGAAGCCACACAGGAGAGTTACAGTTTCAGACCCCGCACACCTACTTTGTCCTGCAGGGTCAATGAAAAGAAAACCCAAATCCTCACCACGAGACAAGAAGGTCACACCAAGGTAAACAGAGAAAAGGTTGATGCTGTCAAGGATTTCACAGTGTGTGTGGATTCATGATCAATGTTTACAGAAACAGCCATCACGAGATGGCAGGATGCATGGCATTGGGTAAATCTGCTACCCAAGATCCCTACAGAGTGTTGAAAAGCAAGGAGGACTAAGATGTGCCTCCCTCCTTCCATGGGTTTTCCAATCATCTCATAGGCATGTGACAGTTGGACTGGAGGTAACAGAGACAGAAGTGGTGATGCTTTGGGATTATGGTGCTAGTGAAAAATTCTGAAAACGCAAGGGACTGTCAAAAGAACAAATCATTCTGTCTTGGAAGTAGAGCCAGAAGACTTCTGAAAGACCGGGATGGCAAGATATCATCTCACGTGCTCTTGACATATTGTCCAAAGAGACCAGTACCTGGAGAAGGACATCACACTAGCTGAAGCAGCAGGGCAGGAAGTTGTATAAAATTGGTTGACACAGTGACTGGACCAATGGTTCAAACATAAGAACAATTTCAAGGTTGGCACAGTATCTGGCAGGGTTTTGCTCTGTTGTACAAAGGTTTGCTATGAGTCAGGAAATGACTTGATGGTACTGAACAAGAAGTCATAGAAAAGGAGAAAGTTCAGTTTTTTCCCTCATGGAACGGTTGGTGATTCCAATTTGCTGACCTGGTTATTAGAAAGCCCCATGGATAACCATGATGCCACCATGACTCTTGCATATTTATTCTTGTGTCCCTAATTCTTATGTACTTTTCCATCATATTTTACCTTGACCAAGTTGTGCTGGCTTCATCCTAATTGGCTACTCCCTTACCCACCATCAAAACTAATGTCTGCTATGGAGAATGTGATTTACCCTCCTTTTCTGACCTCTAGCTACCTCAAAGAATGCTACTTTTTGTTTGCCTACCTGGTCTTGACTTTGTATAACAGGAAGATCCTACAATATCGTTCTGTGACTGACTTATTCCACTGAGCATAATGCCTTCCAAATTCATTTTTATATATATTTATATATATATTTATATATATTCAAGTATATTTTTTAGATTGTAGCATTATTTGGATAAATTATTTTATTATGTATACTATATATACCAAAATTTGTTTATTCATTCATCTGTAAGTGAAAAAGTTAGATTGCTCACAATTTTTTGCTTCAGCAAACAAATAACACAGCCATAGGCATAGGTGTGCATGTATATCTGTCTATGTCAGTAATTTGAGTTATCGAGAACATTTTCTTACAGGTGGGATTGCTGAATCATAGGGCATTTCTTTTTTTTAGCTTTTGGAGCGAGGCATCAGACTGCTTTCCCTAGTGGTTGAACCAATTTCCTGTCCCACAGCAGTGGACCAGTGTTCCAATCTCCCTACACTGACCAGCAATTTCTGCCTTTTTAGTTTTCGTGCTCTGTCCCATTTTTTCAGTGTCTCACTGCAGTTTGATTAGTATCTCCCTGATGCACCTTTTCATGTGTTGACTGGCTGCTTGCATGTCTTCATTGGGGAAATGTCAGTTCAGGCCTTTCAGGCCTCTTGCTCGTTTTTAATTGGTTGTTTTTCTACCTGCTGTTGAAGTTTTCTATATATTTAGTGATTCCATTCTTATAAGCTGTATCATTCACAATGGTTTAAAGACATTTTATATGACATTATAAAGGAAAAGAAATATCAAGTCCCTCATTAGTTGATATTTCCATCATTGATTAACGACTTACTCACTCTCACTGCCACCAAGTTGATACTGATTCACCGTGACTACTTTGTGTGATTCTGGGACTTTAACTATTTATAGAATTAGGAAGTCCAATCTTCCTCCCAAGGAGAGACTGATGGTTTTAAACTGTTGACCATGTAGCTCACAGCCCAACAAGTAACCAGAACACCACTGGAAATCTTATTTAGATATATATGAAAGATTTTAAAGCAATTATGTCACTCATTTTACATATAGGTAAAACTAACAAAAGAAAATGCTAATAACTACAATTATTGACTGCTTTCTCTATACTGGAAATCATACTAATATACATATATGCTTATACTATAAACTGTGCTAAGTAAATTATGTATAAAGTTACATGCATATATAATTATACATCTATAACTTGTTTCAATATATCTGAAGTATCAGTTCTATTGGGCTATTAATGCATATATACACACACATATATATGCGCACACATATACTCAGTTTGGAGCAAGGCATAAGCTAGAATTGTCTATTTCCAAAGATTTCAACCACTATGGTATACTTGTAAAAATGAGCAATAGATAAATTATAATGAGTAAAGATTTATCCCACGAAGATTTATGATACTGTGAAATTTTATTATATAAAATTAATTATATGAATCATTGTTAAAATCATACTATTAAGTGCTGCATATGGTAATCATTCAATAAATTAATATGTTCACCATTGTATAGATGCAATAAAATAGTTTTGTAATGTACCATCTCTTAAGACTCCTTCAACTATTTATTATCTAGCAAAAATAACTGCATAAATAAATATGATAGCACAACCAATTCCTAAATAAAACATTGATCCATTTTCCCTATTCTCCTTCCATTGTGATTTATTATTTCTTAATATTTTACACACTCCCTAGGTTCAGGGAGACTATTGTTATTTAAATGAGAATAGCAACAGCAGTGGCTAACACGCAAACGTGAAGCAGTGTTCTGGCTCCAGGAGGACTCTCATTCTCTCCAGTGATTACTGGTCTACAGTGAAAAGGAGCATCGACAGACTGGTGGTCCCTCTGCTTTCTCTGATATGCCCGAGACAATGAGCTGGGCAATGCCAAATCAGGTTTCTAACTGTCAGGCATGGTTGCCGAGGTGTTTCTTGCTTTTATTAGTCCATTGTCGATGTTGGCTCTCTTCCCGGATTTTCTGCTTTGTTTTCTCGTTTGTGTTTGTTTGTGCCATCTGCTCTGTTAGATCAGCATTCCCTTCTTCAGATTCTCCATCTCCATCACTCCAAGGTGAGGTTTGGCATGTTTGGCTGTTGTTTTGTTTTAGTTTGGTTTGAGTTTGAGCTTTTTCCTCTCTGAAGTAAAGATCATCTGCACCTCATTCATTTTTATATACAATTTTCTGAAGGAGGCTTTTCATTTTTGTGGGGAGTCTGTTCTAATTAACTTGATAATCTGAACTGGGATTTCGAGTGTATGTATAGGCTGTGTTTGTTTGATGCATTTTTAAACCCAAGACCACAGTTAAAATAGATTCTTTGGATTTGTTTTACATCCTGCCACTGGAGTCCTTCCTAACAATATATTTACCCAGTTGGGTAACTTATTTATTTCCTATCTGAAACTACACATTCAATAGAGATACCACACTTTATGTGAGCAACATATTCAATGGAGCTTAAAACATATGTAGCATTGTGAGTTGGGTCTATAACTTAATAAACACCAAACAGATTCAAATGGAAAGACAAAAAACACTATATCTAAAAGGGAAAAAATATCTCTTAGAGCCTATATATCAGCCTGTAATGAAGCAGGCTGGCCAAGGACAATCTAGCTTCAATAGGCCAGAGAAGGAAAGAAAAAAAAAACTGTACCAGTAGTAGGTAACAGGAAGCAATAGAAGGAATGGTTTCAAGAGAACATAGCTGTCCCAAAGGGAACAAACAAGCAATAAGCTGCTGCCATCAAGTTCATATTAACTTGACTCTGTGTGGTTCACAGTAGAGTTTCATCGGGTGACCTTTGGGAAGTTGACAGCCACTCATTCTTCCAACGCACTTTTGTATGGGTCCAAACTGAGAACCTTTCATTTAACACGGACTGCTGCATCATCATATGTGAAACCCAAAATCTACAGGATTAAACAGATGGCTGTGAAGCCCTTGTTTTGTATGTAAATCTGACCTCAGGCATGCAGACATAACTATGGTAAATGCCCAAGCTCACTATCCAGAAGGAAAGGGGAGATCACAAAAGTATACCAGAGTAGGAGTGCAGTATCCTGTGTAAGGTTCTGAAGGAGTAGAAGCCAGGGAAGTTCAGTTACAATTGCAATGCTGAGTGGAATTAGGTTAATAAAACTTAAAGTAATTAATTGAGTTTGGGAATTTAAGAAACATGTTGGTAAAGTGACCTTCAATTATTATTCACATACTAACATTTCACTTATTAGTCTTGTATTCTAAGTGAAGTGAGCTTTCAGTCTAAACCATGAGAAGACAATTGGTGAAATTCAGAAAATTAGACTGCAACTATAAACCTGGTGAATATTTAAGCTAGAGATAGAACATATGTAGAACATAAGTCATTACTTATTATCCTATGCCCATGAAGATATCAAAACTCCCTGACATACTCACTTGGAAAGGGTCTTGCGTAGTCTTAACCCTACACTTGAACTTATGATGGCTAATTGATAGGAACTGACATTCAAATAGAATCCAAATCACTTTGCCATCTTTGATTTATCTTTTCCTTTTCAGGCCAATGTTGTTAGATTTTCATGGAAATTTTTAAAGGAATGGAATTATTTGAGTAAGGCATATGCTTGGAATTCCTTTACCAATTAATTTGGTGAGGTGGTGGCTTGAAAACATCAGAGACAGGTGATTTGGGAATTCTGCTGACCAATGAACATTTTTGCAGACCAAAATAGTACTTTTCAGATCTTATCTAGAAGACAGTCCTACAGACAAATTCCTTTAAATATTCCCATAGTGTCCTGAGTTAAACTTTTGTTTAATGGGAACACAGACAAACACAGGGAGCTTTTCGCTTACATTTACTCAATTATCCCAGAGGGCAGTTGCCGGAGCTCAGCTATTGAGTGAAGGGTCTCCTGAGTCTGTGAGCTCAAACACAATCCTTTTCAGGGTGTAAATGAAGCTGGGCACAATTAGGCAGAAAATGGTATCTTTAAAGGGAAAAAGAAAGTCTGTGCAGGCTGCAGTCCAACTTCAATAAAAAATAAAAGGAAGAAAGAGAAGAAAAGCCTTACCCTTGGATAGATAGAGTGACCTTCATTTGGTAGAGGAGTAAGAAGCATTGCTTTTAAGCATTCTATTTTCTGTAATTGCTCTCTCATACAACACCACTCCTATTCTATAAAGAGAAGGTAAAGTGAATATATGTTTTAAGACTTGATCAGTGTATATATTCTGAATTCTCTGGGGCCAAACTCTTAAAAATTATTTTTTAAACAAAAGCTATTCTAGCCATTGATGAAAGACTTAAATATTTGAGTCAAATACAAAGTAGTAGAATCAAATATGACTTCCATAGGATGTTATTTTTATTAATATTTACCTCTTTTATTTCTTTTATTTCTATGAACACAATTAGACCCTGTTTTTCACCATTACTCTACAAAATTCAGGTAGGCAGTTCTTGATGAAAATTGTCTATCTTGATTTAGATTTACTTTGTTCAATGACCATGATGTTGCCCTTATATAAAGGACTTCAAGAAGTTCATGGAAAATGAAATCAAAAGACAATGCAATTTTTTCACACACTTTTTAAAGGCCCCTCATACTTAACCATGGTATTGATCATGAAAACCCCAGAAACCAAGAACTAAGATTTTGTACAGTTTAATAGAATAATTCAAATAGTGCCCACGAGATTAAAGGTATTTATAACATCAAAAGAGAAAGGTACAAAAAGAGACTTAAAAGAAACTCTAAAGTTCTTTTGAGCTCAATAGCTGTCTGACTAAATAAAATGTGATGTGAGATTTTTAGGGCAAAAGGCAGCAAAAACTATTGTGCATTAGTTCTTAAAGAATTGTGCCTTCAAGCTAAACTGCTTGCTAATGGCTGTCATTCCTATAACCTTTGAAGAAGCACATATAGCACTTGAGCACCAAGTTTACCTCAGCCTTGTGACAAAGCATTTCTTTTATTTGTAAGATGTATTCATCTCTTGAACAACTGCCTACAAGTTAGTTGACTGCTTCAGTCAGATAAGACTCTAGACTGCCCTTAACAAAAGTAATTACAGATTTGTACTTTAACACACCCCAAAATTCATAGCTTCATCCTCAAAATATAGTTTATGCTTCCAGGAATGCGTTGATGCTTGGGAAGCTTAAGAATCATTTAGACATGTGAGGGAAAGATGCATAGAAATCACTTTGATATTCAAGTACTTGAAAACTTCTGATGGAGTTGGAAGTTCGTTCTGAAATTTTCAGAGTTTGGGACCAGAATTGAATTCTTTGTGTCCATATGCTTTCCTATTAGGTGAGCAGACAGATATAATCCCTATCGTTTTCTGGGCTATTCCATCTTAAAGCAAATCACAGAGTGAAGTGAAGCTGCTCTCGGTGGAAAGAAATCTCTGGCCAATCTCTATAATGCAGATAACCACAGAAGAAAGATTTCACTCCAAAGCTTTTCATTCCCATTACTTTGTAAATTAATGCAGCTATGGCCATATCACGGGCATGCAACACTCAGACAAGTGTGATAACAAAACAAACTCCATCATTATCCAGGAAACAGAAAAAATAGAAATTATTGTGAGATAGATTTCAGCCCTACTTTACAGTCAACTTTCAAATAATCAGAAAGGCCCTATAGCTGAAGAGATGCTGCTAAGTTTCTTAATGATAGGGTCTCTGTGCTAAGGGTGTCATAGTTAATAAATATGCTGGGCCCAAGAGTCAAGAATCTTAGGAAACATTTTAGGAGAGCAGGGTAGACATTTGATTAGCACAAGTCTCTTCCTTCTATGGAGTCAGTTTTATCATCTGATAAAGGAGGACTGAAAGAGTGATTGTCAAGGTTGTGCAGCGTTGTCAGTTTACAGAAAGGTCAGTTGAGTGAGCCATATTTAAAAAATCATTGCCATCAGGTGAACTCTGACTCACAACTCACTGCCAGCGAGTCCATTCTGATGCAGATAGTACCTGTACAGGATTTCAGAGGCTGGAAGTCTTTACGTGAATCAGATCACCTCTTCTTTATAAAAATTCTTCAATATTTTTATCATGCCTCCCTCCCCATAGCCCTTTCTTTATCCCACCAAGAAGCTGGTGGGTTTGAACCTCCAAGTTTGCAATGAGAAATCTTCCATTCTTAGGGACACTTGATTGACAGCTTATTTTGGCAAATGATTGGAGGTGACCTAATATCTTATTAAGTGGCTAAGTATTGCCAAAATTAGATATTCATAAATTAATTTACTAGGGATTACTAGTACATTACTAGGGATTACAGAGACTGAAATTCATAACTCTACTGAGATTCTAATATCACACAAGCCCATAATATGCATGTGCTTACACATCCCCATAATATTAGAGAAAGAATCTTTGTTGTAAGATCTTTAGCAGGAATATCTTGAGTCAATTTAGAATTTGACTTGCTGTTATTCTTAGTTTTGTTTGTTTATTTTAGAGATCATTTCATTGGGGGCTCTTACAGCTCTGTAACAATCCATACATTGACTGTATCGAGCATATTTGCACATATGTTACCATCATCATTTTCTAAACATTTACTTTCAATTTGAGCCCTTGTTTCAGCTCCTCTTTTTCCCCCTCCACCCTGCCCTTCCCACCCTCGTGACTCCTTGATAAATTATAAATTATTACTATTTTCATATTTCTGCTATTCTTATTTTCAATTATATCATTAGATTAGCTTTATGATTATGACTCGATTTCATATGGATTTTTTTTTGGCTTCATGTGTCCTCGCATCATTTTTTCTCTGATCACAGCACTACCTTTAAAATTTAGTCGAGGTTGAAATGCACAGATGCACCATGGATTATTTTGGTCAGCAACATTCCTGTAAATAGACTTTCACATACTTACTCACTGTCATCAAGCCCTCATAGGACAGGGCACAGTTGCCCTAAGACCGTGACTCTTCACAGGAGTAGGGTCTCATCTCATACTTGCAGCGCAGCTCGGGATTCCAATTGCTTAATTTGCAGTTAGCAGCGCGTGACCTATGTCACCACTGGGGTTAGTCACTATGCTCAGTCAAGACCCGAAGGTAAATTTTCATTCATCTCCTATGAACAGGGCTAAAAGGAGTTTAGAAATGAGGCCTTGTATGAACAAGACACAGGATACTGAGTTACACAGACTTGTGTGTGAACAAGCAAACAGTGGACCCTAAGTCCACCCCTACAGAAGTGAATAGAAAATTTAATAGAATAAATGACAAAGAAAGATTATTAGATAAGAAGTGAGATGTTCTATATTTTGTCTTACTTCAAACTAAAATTCTTTTAGTATATTTGGTATATTTTAAAGAAACTGGTAATTAAAAGACAAAAATATTCAATTCCAAATAAATCTCCACTCCCCAGCCACCAGTCTCTGGAGAGAAAAGGAAGTACAAGACAATTCCAATCTCGGTTAATGGATGGCAGATCCCAGAATGGCAGATAAGGGTTTCCGAATTTCACAAAGTTCTAGGTTTTATGCATCCTATAGATGTCTTACAGTTCAGTAAAGAATGTCTTATAAGCAAGAAATGAATAACAGTATCCTCCCATTGACCAGAACAAGGGAATATGAAGTATGAAAACTGAAAAAATCCACCTTGGTCAAAAATATGTTTGAAATAAATTATGAATTAAACTAAATGGATCTCAACCCCACTTTGTAACACCAATTGCAGAGCTCCTGGTCAACATATGGTTAAAGCACTCAGAGACTAAGAAAAGTTCAGCAATTCAAATCCCCCAAGCACTCCACAGGAGAACAATGTGGCGGTCTGTCAGATGTCAACCTTATGAGACTGATTGCCTTGTAAACCATTCTGTCCCACAGGTCCACTGTAAGTTGAAATTACTCTAAGGCGGTTGGTTTGTCATTGATTTTAAACCCAGTTACAAAATGTAACTTTATTCTAATAAGGGAAAGTTAAAGAATGCAGCTGAGTTAAGATAAGCGAAATTTAGAATATCCAATAAGGCACAGCCTGCTGAATGTGAACTAGAAGCACTACAGTGATGAAAAACTGTCAAAATGTCTTTGAGTGACAAGCTCGTGTTCTATGAGTAAGAACGCAACCAATCAAATCCAAGTAATTAACAAAATAAGAAGTTAGAACACAAATTACATTAGTGATTGCACATGGAAACAATCTTTGCTTTTGTATGTTCAAATAATAAAAATAAAGTTCAATATATACAATTTTCAAACATTTGACAGTGTTTGGTTCACCCATATTATAGGGAAAAAGAGACAGGGGGAAAAAAATCAAGATTAATGGACAATTAGCTAAATGTTTTCATTTAGATTGAGCATATTTATTTTCCCAACAATCTGAGATTTTACTGATAACTCTGATTAATATTGTTATTTATATGATTATAAAATGTTTTCATAGATGCCATGCCAAGCTGTCTGTAGTTTTTTTTTTTTGCATTCCGACCACTGCCCTATAGCTGATTCCGAGTCCCAGCAACTCTGTTGGACAGAGAGGAGTGGTCTCACGCGATCTCTACTGCTGGAAAGCTTTACAGATCAGACTGCCACATCTTTCTACTTTGGAGAAACTGCTGGGTTCAAATGACCAAACTTGGGGTCAGAATCCCAATGCTTAGCCCACTGCCCTAATGAGGATCTCTTTCTGTTTAAGATATTTCCTCAAAATATGTGTTTATGATGGAGCTGCTTTCCCTTTCATTGAACCTTGGCATGTCCATTGGGATGCACTTGATTTGGAACACCCAACACCCAACAGCACACAGCACAAGATAACAAGTACAGTGAACAGTTAAAAGACACTGTACAATTGGCTAAGTTGGCTAAATGGCAGAGTATTTCTGAGTGAAAATAACATTTGGTGTAAAATTTCTTAATTAGCTCTAAAATTTTACTCTCTGTATGCTATATCAGCATGATAATAATGTACTAATATGATAATATTATATCTGCATGATAATAATAGTCTATCAGTATTAGGATGGTCCTGCAAACTAGCATCAGTAGTTCTCACCACATGAATTGGCAATGTTAGTGTTTATATATTTGTGAAGACCTAGGAGTGAAATGTGGGGAAGGGCAATATTTACCAGCCTACCCATCTTAGCTTCTTTCCTACAGTACATACAAATCAGGCAAAAGGATATATCAATAAAGCCATCAGATGGGATATTCGAGCCAAAAATAGCGAATTCTCAAAGAGGAAACAAGCTGTAGGGCCTAAATTATCTACCGTCACTGCCTACACTGATAAATGCAGCAGATAATTTCTAAACTCCCCACTCCACTTTGTCTGTGCAGCTACACTATGTTTAGAGAGTCACACACAAGGCTTTAAATTGACTCATTTATAATATACTGCAGATAGTACTTTCATTTATTACGGAGTGTGACTTTGCACTGTATCATAACTTCAGGCTTTGGACAGCAATCTGAACATTTTTCACCCAGTGGACTCTATTTTATAGGCAAGGCAATGTTGTTATTACCTACCAGTATAAAGAGCAATCTCAGTAATTTCAATGAATAATCCACATAACAGTTTTTATTAGTATTTTAATGCACCAAAGTTAAGATAAGCTTACATTAGTTTTAACTTACTAAAACCTACCTAAAGATTTTAAATAAAAAGATATCTCCTCTAACTACATGTAAGTCACTAAATTCTTCATATCAGTAAGTATTCATTATGGCTCCTACAAATTCCACTTTCTTAGGAATTGTTAATTGGTTATGATTTCCAAAGTTGGCCTCAGTCCAATAAGTAAACTCTCTAGAAATAATCTATCTTATTCCAAATGTGGATGCACTATAATTTAAAGTTATACTAATTAAAGAACTAAAAGATATCAAAGAAATATGTATTATTCAGGCAATGTTCCCAAACCAGCAAACAACAAATGTTGTCGACTTGTAGAGAGACTGGAGTCCTAATACACTATTGGTGGGTCTATAAAATGGCAAAATCATTGTGGAGAATAGTAAGGTGCTTCATTACAAAGTCTGAAACAAAAAAATACCAGCAATCTCACTATTGCATATAACACATATGCATATATATATGCCCTAGAGAAATAAGCCATACAGATACACGTGAATCCATGTATATTGCAGCATGATTCATAAGAGAAAAATGATAAACTATCTAAGTGTTCATCAATCAATGGCTGAATCAATAACCAAACTATGGTTCACACACACACACAAAAGAATACTAAATCAAACTAAAGAATATTGATGTGTCTATGAAACATTGTAGAATATGAATAAAGCTAGAGGACATTTTGACTGAGTAAATCTAATCACCGAAAGACAAATACTGTATGTACCAAAATTCAAGGAAAAGTATACCCAGAGAAAGAATCATTCTTGAAAGATTAGCAGAAGTGGAAGGGGAGGGGAGAGCAAATAACTAACATAGGATAGACGCGGATTAACTTGCATGAAGGAAATGGATTATACAATAAGGGGAACAAACAGACCAAAAAAACCTCAGTGCCATGGAGTTCATTCCGACTCAGAGAGATCTCCCTGTGGGTTTCTGAGACGTACCTAATCACATACTTGGGGGTCCCGTCTTTCCTCTGGGGAGCAGCTGTTGGTTTTGAACTACAAACCATGAGGCTCTCAGCCTAAACATTTAACTGCTATAGCCACCAGTGTTCCTTAATAAGGGATACTACAAGCACAACATGAGCAAGGTAGCAAAAGTAAAGACTATTGCATACGTAACCTGGAACCAACAGTAATCGCAATAATCTGTGAGTGAAGACACAGATATTTCAACTGAATAGAAATGAGCAGGTGAATGTGACTAAACCTCTAAGTAGGTTTAGTAGGGGATATTTCTGCATATGCATTTTATAGTACTGCTAATATATCCATCAGAGTACATACAGGGGGCAAAATGATAAGAAGATCGCACCCGTAAGCAAACACCTGGAATCTCAGGCTCATCCTCTGGGAAGAGATTAGAGTCTATGGGCCTAGCATAGTCCACAAAAACAGTGTCCTACATCCCACTTGGGTGAGTAGTGACTGGACTTAATCATGGAAGTATCTCTTGAACGTGTCACTGTCTGACTCACCTAGCCCAGAGGAAAGAAATAGGAAGAATGCAAAGACGCACGGAAACAATCCAATGAACGAACGGTCGACACAAACATCAGTCCCTAGAACTCCAGGGTGCCGAGTTACTGTAATTCCCTACCATCGAGTCAGTGCTGCTCCTATATAGCGACGCCCCATGGGGTTCCCAGACGGTAACTGTGTACCAGAGAAGAAGGCCGGAGCTGTTGGGGGTTTGGAACTGCTGACCTTGCGGCTCACAGTCCAAAGTGAAACCACGATACAGACTGCTTAAAAGAGAACGTAGTACAAGCTCCTGGATAACGTGGGAAGAAAAAAACATGGAATAAAACAGAAAGTTCTTAATAAAAAAAAAAAAACACCAAAGACTGGTAAATCCCCAGACCTTAAGGTCTGGAACTAAATTCTCCCCTTGACGTTGTTTTCAGCCAGGCAGTAGGCAGATGTGTCAAATGAGCAGGAAGCCCTAGTGGTCTAGAGGCTTATGCACTGGACTACTAACTGTAAGGTTAGCAGTTCAAGTCTACAAACTTTTGTTCCCACAAAGATTAAGAGCCTCATAAACCCTAGACAGCAGTCCTTTCCTACCCTCCAGGGTCACATGGAATGAGAATTGACTCATTAGTAGTGGATGATACAGTGAGTAATAGCACTTCAGAAGTGTGTGCTCCTGAATATAATCAACCACAGGAGACAAAAAGGGTAGTATTTGCCTGGAGATTAAGCTCAGAAGGATAGAGGAGAAGGGTTAAGGAAATAGGACAGGCAAGAGAAAGGAGAAGAGTACTGTCACATTGTGCTCTGTGCACAGTGAAATCAATGTGACAAGACAAAATATCGAGGAACTGTTGAGTCAGAAACCAATTTACTCTGTAAAGTTTCACCCAAATCTCAAATAATTTTAAAAAAGCAAATTAAAAAAAGGAAATGCTGCATACTATTCTATTTCCATACTGAATTTTCATTATTATCTGATTAAAATTACTCCCGAGAAGATAAAATTCTGCAACAGCTTAATTAATACTATTTTCTAAACCTTTTGCTTATGCAACAGTATTTCTGAAATGAAACTGAGTGTAGTGAAACATTTTTATTATGATGATCAAGATTTGCTTTTATTCATTCCTTAATTCGTCTCCTTCTTTCCAAAAGCAGCACCAGGCCATTAGAATGGTTTACTAGATTTATCTTAAATTTTGCCAAGAATGAGAATGCATGTGCCCTTGACCAATCTCATTAGCCTAATGATACTGAGATAGATGAGGCTTGCGTCATCCTGCCCCATATGGGGTCTGGCTTCGAGGGAAAATGCAGCCATCACAAAATAGCCTCAGCCACTAACAACTGCACCACAGTCTGTTCAAATGCAAGGCATCAGCTCTCTGCTACATTTACACATTCTAGTTGCAAGCTCAAGTTCTTTGTTTATCCAGAAAACCTTCATCTACATATATTTTCTTTCATATAGGTCAGCCTTTTCCACCCCTCTCAAGAGCATGCTCTTGAAATTTGTCTGAAAATGTGCTCAGCATTGCCTTTGGTAGATGAGCAGAATCTTTTAAGCCCCACGGTTTTCTTTCACAGAAAGAAATAAGCCTCGTTTTATTTCAGAGGAAACAAATGCGACAATTTAAGTAACAGTTTTAAAAATCCTGTTATCAGTAATTTTCTTTTTGCCACTTCCCTCTTGACAAATTTTTGTTGTTGTTTCTATGACTACTGGTGGGAAATTGTCAATGGACGAGTAAGAGAACACCCGAGGTACACTAGCGGGTTCAACCTTTATGAACCAGAAGCTGTGTAAAGTTCCAGTGACATTTAGTCTGAAGAGAGGGAACATCTCCCTTTGTAACACATTAGCAATATTTTATTGACAACATTTTCATCTCACTTTGCTGTGACAACCTTTTCAGGAAATAGCAGGAGGCAACCAAGTCAGCCACCTAGTCTCCCTTTACTTTCCCCTGCTTTCATTCACGAAAAAGCATTGCTTCCACTATGATAAGATAAATAATAATTTCCTAACAGTCTATTGATTCCAGGTATCCTGATCTTGCCTCATTTTGACTTAGGCAATTATTCTTATATATATATATATATATATATCCAAGGTAACCTGCCCAGTCTAGACATCTCTTCTATCCAATTCTTCTCTTTTTACAATAATACTTTATACCCATGCAGTGCCTTTTATCCAAAGATCTCACAGTGGTTCTTTTACTCTAATATGCCTTTATATTCTCTAGAGAACCAAAGAAGCTTTTTAAATTTTTTTATTGTAGTTCTATCTTTCTTTTATGGGGTGAAATCTGGTCTGGTTGCTAAGAAGCATTGATTTGAATACACTCTCTAGCAGCTTCTACCCTTCAGCTTTAAAAATGGTTATTCTTTTTAATCCATTGAAGTGCATTTGACTATCATTTTTAAAAATCTCCTTTTAAAAGTAAAAATGCAACTCTCTGGAAACCAATGAATCTCATTGCCACGGTATGGTAGGTTCTCCTGCTTCGAGATCTATAATCATTTCTTCAGTGTCAGTAATAAAATGCTTCAGCAACCTCTCCCAGCCCCTTGGCAATCTGCCTACTAGTGTCAAGCCATTCTCCCCTACAATCCTTCTACTCAAAGACCCAAGAGTGATGAGGCTGCCATGGAATTTTGGAATACTTAAGTCTTGGAAGTTTTTTCCTTGTTTTATATGATATTCATCTCCGACAAGGATATACTACATCCTTAAAAATATAAATTTTAAATATAGTTTTATTACTAATTTCCCCTAATCTATTTCCCCCTCCTATGTAGACTTTTAAAAATCTCTGTACTTTTTTTATTTCTAGAATAAAAGATGGACTATTTTCCTATCTCATTTATCTAATGAATACTCCAATGGTACTCTCCTCAAGGCTACCCACAGGTCCTTGGTTATCCAAATAACTGTTGTGGGAAACTAAAATACACAAGGACATTTGCATAAATTTGAAGTTTTGTTTCACCTTCTAAGTAGGCCAATCATTAACATATATTAATTATTAATCATATGCCAAGCACTAGGCTAAGTATTAGGAATCCCATTGTTGTATTAAAAGAGATCATTGTTTAATGGAGACGCCATGTACAGAAACAGAAATATAAACAGGGGAGTTAGCTGCACTATCAGAGACATTCCCCAGGTAATCAGAGAACTTTTTCCCTAATTGGGCAAAAAAGATGATCTGGGGAAAAAAGAAGAAAACATAAAAGATAAGATTCAAGTATCAAGGAGTGGAAGAAAAATATCCCTCAAATCAATATAAAGTATAAATAGTGGCAAGGAGAGGAGAAACACCACATTGCAAGAAGGGGACTATTCGTTTGTCCTTATAAAAACCTAGGTTTGAATTAGAGAACACTAACAAGAGTCATGGACAAGGTTGCCATGAATTAGCTCATCGAGCCACATGCAACATTTGGAACTCCCCCAAATAGATAGATTAAAAAACACTTTGGCTTTGTCTAAAGTGAATCCTCAAACTTGGGGGCTAACTAATAACAGAAAATTGTAGCAAGGTGTGCTAACAAAGCATTGCAAAGACAGGAACTCAGAGATTCCCCCAGGGTAGTAAAGAAATCACAGGGTATAAACTGGATGGCAAGTGCATCTGGAGTACAGTTTTAGAAGTTACAGAAGGTGTTCTAGAAGAAAAGGGCATTGTATCACAATGACTGCATTCTTCTGACATGGCAGAACTGTGAAATGCAACAAGTCGTAGGTCCCAATAGAAACTGATGCCCAATGGGCATGCCCAGCTGTCCTATTCTATATGCAACATGACACAGCTGCCAGCACCTCCCTCACCAAAAGTTCTCCCTCTTCCCAAGTTTGACCTCACCCATTTGTTTCCCAAGGAGATTTGGGATGCTTAAAAAGAAAGTAGTCCTTTGGCTGAAATGCAAAAAACGGCTCCTGTTTACAAAAGAACTGCCTGCATCTTCCCTTCTGTATATTAAATCAACAAACAGAAAAATGGTGCCCATATATCACAGATAAGATCACTGGTTCAGAGCCAAAGAGAGAGAAAATTATGTAACTGACTGAAAGTCATAGGGAAAATCAGTCATCTTGAGATTAGAGCCCCGGGCTCTGGCTCATTGTTTAGAACTCTTCATTATGTCACTTATCTAATGGA
Organism: Nesogale talazaci; assembly: GCA_004026705.1. NCBI lineage: Eukaryota > Metazoa > Chordata > Mammalia > Afrosoricida > Tenrecidae > Nesogale > Nesogale talazaci. The sequence goes on along the minus strand of PVJH01000032.1, from coordinate 5,325 downwards.
ATGCTGTGGGTTAATCTCCAATTGCACTTTGCCAACATCCCTTCCAAAAATCTTTAGCTCGACATTGATCTAAGATAACAGATGATGCCTGAATCATAAGGAGGATTGCAGACTTTTTTAATCTCATTTTTGTGATAACAAAGATCTGAAAGCTTTGTTAAGAAAACTGGTGATGAGCCAGACTCTGCTCAAACTGCTGGTAAATGTTCTGAGAAATAGGGAATCGTTGAGTTACAAGGAGTTGGTAGATTTCTAATGGAACACTGGCCTCTTCTGATGGTCTGTAATTCGTATATTTTATAGCCTACTTGAGACTGTGTTCCACAGCATTTCTTTTAGTCACTGAGAGCTCTGGCAGTGGTTAATTGTCCAGCAAAGACATTCATCATTCCGAGTTTGTCATTTAAGCAGAATGGTACTATCTCCACAATTCTCATCTGCATATTTGGACCTAATAGAATGTACAAAAGCTTATAATGGATTAGGACAAAGCAAGTTTGAATGCACCTTCCCCAAACTCCTAAGAGAAAGAGCTATGAATTCAAAGGTAACCAACCTATTATGAGAAGTGACTCCCTTAGTTCTCAAAATCAATCCCTGAAATTTGAAAAAAAAAAAAACCATAGTTTTGCTATGCAGCCAAGTTAAAGTTGTGTTCTGTTTTGTTTTGTTTTTTTACCTCAAAAGGTTGTAGGATAAAAGTACTAATAGGGAGTCTATAGAATGTGAGAGGTAGGAGAAATATTAGGCCTTTGTAGTTTAACCCATTTATTTTAAAGTAATGGAAATTGAGACTTAGGGAAAACTCTTTCATGAATTAAAACCATGGCTCGAATCCAGATTTCCCATATATCCAAGTTGCATGCAGAAGCTCCACTAGGCTCTTCCTCTTCCTCATGCTAATTTCTGCTTTCCCAAAGGATTTTGCAGCAGCATGCTCTCAAAACCTGCTTCTACATTAAGTATAATCTCTTAACTCCCAATTGCAAATGATTTTTTCTCACTCCTCATGCTCCTCGACCGCTATGTATTTAGCTTTTGTTTTTTAAGTTGATGACCATTCACTCCACTGGAATTTTTTTTTTTTACAAAACCAACACACTGGTCTGCTGACCATGTGCCATGAGCTCTCTCATCTTCCTCACACAGCTCTAAGTCCTTTCTGGTGATCTCGGCCTGCGCTGTCTGCTTTGCGGACAGACACTTTTCTTTCCAATATCTCAATGTGGACATTCCTCAAGGTTTTTATTGGTGGTCCTTTTGGATCTCACTCAATGTCTTGACTTCAATGTTAGACATCATTTCCTATGACTTAAATGGCTCCTCTCTTTCCTCAGTGGTTGGACCCCTTCCCCACCCAGCATTTGTTCAACTAAAATCTTATAGTTATGTAAGCTACACTAAAGTCTTCCGAAAGGGAACCATTTCCTTCTCTTCTCCATATCTACTCCTTCCAGAATTTTCTGCCTCTATTCAATATGTGTCCACTGCCAAGCAACATGGTCTTAATGTTGACACGAATGCTTCAGAGACTCCGCTGATACTGTAGGTTACCAGATCACCCAGTGTTACCAATTATCCTGCACATCTGTTCTTTCTTTTCCACTCCTACTGCTTTGACTTTAGGCTCTAAAATCCTGACCTCTTTCTCCCCCTTGTTTCTGGTCCAATTGGTATAGTTAAAATCTTTAAGTATATCCAATAAGATGGAAATAACAGAATAGTGCTTTCCTGTATGGATATATGAGCAGAGTTTGTAACATTATGTCACATTTGTTTTTACTGCATCCATATTGGTATCTGGGAACCCTTTTAGTTTGGTGGGGTAGAGATTGGGCTGCTAACCAAAAGATCAGCAGTTCATACCCACCAATCACTCCATGGGAGAAAGTGGAAGCTGACTGCTCTGAGGAAAAATTAACTCATGGGGAGTGGGTTTGGTTTGGGTTTATATCTGCATTTAATTGTAGGAATAGGGATATGAATTGGGATAGAAATTGAGATGGGTGCATATGGAAGCAATTATAAAAAGAAATAGACATGATAGATATTTACATATGCATGTGCCCAGTTAGTTTTGTGTTGTGTCCAACTTTTGTTGAATGCATACATATCAACGTAGAAGTGTGCTTCATAGGGTATTTATAACGGACTTTTCAGAAATTGATCACCAGACTTTTGATTAGCAGTTTTAGTATTAACCATTGGAACATTCCAGAACTTCATATGTTTTCATATCTATCCATACACATACACAAGTACATATATTTTGATAAATTGAAAATAGGAGTCAGATACCATGACACCTCAGCATAAATCTAGTAAGAAATTTCTTCTACATTAGATCATTATCACGAACTTAAAAATGAACAATCCAATGCACATTCAGACATCCCCAGTGGTTTTCCAAATTGCCTTTATAGTGCACACCAGACCAAAATATAAAACCTCCAACATTCACTTAATTCAACCTTATTATGTCACATGTTGTTATTTCTCCATAAGCTACATTTTAGTTCTCTACCTTCCATTTATCTTCCATGGCATTGTGCTCCATTTTGGAGAATTACAGATAATTGGATTTTTTTTCTCTTTGATTCCTTGCAGTGTCATTTAGCGCTTTTCTCTTTCTCGTGTAATTCATGGAGGCCAAACCCATCTCAACCATTTCTCTTTGCACTTTTGGGTTTCCTCCAAGTGTCTCAATCTTATCTAATTCCCTGTGTCTTCATTGCTCTGCTAAAAAAATCATTCTTGTCTCCACTCTTCTTTCAGAATGAATTCTAAACTCCTCCATTTTCTTTGAAGACTGCCCGCAGCTTGCCTTGACCTACTGCTACAGTTTTATTCCTTATCATTCCCTCTTGGTTTGAGGCATATTGTGTCCAAAAAATACACCAAGAACTTGATTTGTTATACAATTTTTTCATATTTTTCCTTTGCATCACTGCCTTGGTGGGAGCAGGAAGCCGAGCCTTTCTCCTGGAGAGCTGCTGCTGGATTTGAAGAGTCAACCTTGGGGGCCACAGTCCCGCAAACAATCACTGTGCCACAAGGGCTCAGGTACAATTTTTCATGTTTTATGCTTTGTCCTTCAATCACACTACCGTAGAGATCATCCAAATATGTTTCATAATGACATACAATTTTATCTATAAGTATTAAGTAAATATTTCTTATTTGATAGAATGATAAATTAGTCAACAAATAAGCCAATGCACAAAATATACAAATTTAAAGTCTGCAAAAGACTGATCTATCAAATCATCAATAATAGCCAATAAGTTGAATTTACCATACAAGTCAAATATACATTCCAAATTTCAGTTTATTAAGCTAAAATGATCGACTACAAAATATATCCACACTTACTCCTTAGGACTTATTAAATGGCATTTTATGTGGTCACAAAGGTTTACTGCACATGTGAGTAAGCAAAAATTCTTCTGCTGGAGAGATCATTATGGATTGCCCAATTGTATTCTAATTGCAATCCTCTTTATCCCTAAAAGAGTCAGTCACTAGAGGTGGGGTGGGAGGAATGCTTTAACACACAAAGAAAAGGTTGTATGAGATAGAACAGAGAGAGTTGATGATTCTTGATTTGAAAATTAAAATAATGTAGCCACAATCCAAGACATGCTGGTACCCCCCAGAAGCCGGTAAGAGCAAGGAACAGATTCTTCCCTAGAGCTTCTGAAAGGAGCAGAGACAAACTGACATCTTTATTTTGGTCTTCTGGTCTCCAGAATTTTAAGAGAATATGTTTCTGCCCTTTTAAAGCCACTAGTTTATGGAAATTTTTTTACAGTAGCCTTAGAAAATTAGCAGATAATGTTTTATAAATGTATTCAGCCCTTGATAGCCTAAAGTGAGAGGGAAAGCACTGGGCTTGAGTTCAAAGACCCAAAATTCAAAGTTACAGCTCTGCTCTCACTAGCTTTATGCCCTTGGGCAAGCTACTTAAAGGATTCTATTTTTTTATTTTTTACTTAAATGATTTTTATTTCAGCGGTTGCTGTTGTTGCTTTGCGTGCCTACATAACGAGAATAATGGCGCCCACATTGCTAGTTATTTGGGCATGGATTGATGAAATAATAATCCGTTCTGTTCTTTAACTCAATCCCTAGCAATTAAGGTGTTCCCAATAACCAGTAGTTGAATCTAATTTATTGTGTTCTCTGCCAGGAGCTCCTAAACAAAGAGCAATTGCCTAAGTTCTCAAACGTAAGACCGAAAACTTCCAGGCCATTTTCCCCTTTCCATCTCTGCTGCAATTAGTCCTGTGCAATCATCACCTGGCTCAAACACTGCTCTTTCTACTCTCTGAACACATCCTGAACTGTGCTGCCTGTCCTAAGAGGGGCCCTTCTCTTTTGGCTTGCCCAAGTCCTAAGTCTTGGACTCCAGCCCAGTCTCGTTCATGTACATTGCCACTTCTTGTCTTCGTCTTGGACCTCCTCCACTGCAGGACCTACAGTAAGAGCTCTAGCACATTCAGTTAGACAGAGTTTCTTCTTCTAACTTTAACTTTCCAAAACAATGTTATCTTTTTTAAAAAGAAGATTATTAAATGTTAAGAGTTCAAACGATATCTTGTGCCCCAGATGGGCTTAACATCATAGCAATTTTGCTTAATAAAAATAATGACAAACGAAATTTCTAGAATACAGAAATTAGGAGAAACATTACATATCATAGTTTGTACTTCTGGGCTGTGATTCATCTTTTCAAAGATAAAAGAAAAAGCACACTTAACATTGAAATAATTACATCAAATTGGAAGACTCTTTTCTAAATCTTCCCTGTCTCCACCAGGCATTTAAAAGGACAAATCAGAGTTTTCATTAAAGAGCTTTATTAATTGGGGAACCCCCCAACAATCATTAGGTTCTTGTATTTCAAAAATTTTTAAGTGGTAATTTTGACTTATATTCTATCTTTATCAGTTCCCCTCATTTCCAATATTGGCTTCAATCTCAAGCTACACAAGAGGCAAGATAGTGACACCGACTCTTGCCTGCCTGATCGCAAGTTCAGTTTCAGCTTCATTGGATCCTGTTGCTTCCAATTGAATTCCCCATCTACCCCAGAAGCAATAATCTTCATGACCAGGGGAACAATTTAAAGACTTACGTAGGTCCACATTCTCCACCGTGATGGGGGTGTGTGATGGGTAGGTTTGTTATGCCAACATGGCCACAGAAGATTGGTGGATCTGTTGTGACGGCACAGCCAATGAACACGCGGGATGAATTGAAGGGCAGATACAGGAAGTGCTTCGCAAGTCCCGCCCCCTCTCTCTCTCTTGTTGTTTCCTGATC